>CAUDMG010001784.1:0-254702 GCA_958450375.1 Homarus gammarus
GGTGCATTTTTTCTCAGTTGAGAAAAAATGTGTTTGAGATGTTTAGGAAACTGGCTTCAAGGCACCCTGATGTAGAAACAACAGAACCGATATTGCGTGCTGTGGAGGACAAAGTGGTCTCCTTCAAGAACCAGCTAATGATCAGAAGAAATGCCACACAACTAATACCTGACAGCTTCTTCTCTAAAAGGCAGCGTGAGAAAGATGCTTCCCCTCAGTGTTCCTCTTCAAAAAGGAGAGAGGATTTTCATGTTTGAGAATCTGTCAGCCAAGAGGATACTGACAATATTATGGAAGGTGGCTGGCCTTCCAAGAAGCATTAAAATGCTTCTCTTCTCCCTTCTCCACCCCCTTCAATAAAGGGGATATAGATAAAGTTCTTATAATATCCGAGCAGGATAGGACTCGTAGCAACGGATTTAAGTTGGATAAGTTTAGGTTTAGGAGGGAGATAGGAAGGAACTGGTTCACAAATAGGGTGGTGGACGAGTGGAACAAGCTTACCAACTTTGTAGTAAGTGCTGGAATGCTGGAAAGTTTCAAAAAGAGCCTGGATAGATCCATGGATGATAGAGAGTGGTAGTAACTCTCGACAGGAGCTGCCATGCACAGGCCAACCGGCCTATTGCAGACTCCTTATGTTCTTATGTTCAAATTCCCATTATCATCAACCAGGAACCTTCTACAAACACACCTCAAAGTAAGTGTATTGTATTGCATTTTGTTTATACTTTGTATGAACTTTCTGTTAGCTGGAACCAATTACCCAATATCCCATTGAAATAATAGATTCAGTTAACGAAAGACTCTGTGGAACGAATTGTGTTCGTTAACCAAGGGACCACTGTATAGTGCAGTGCAGTATGATACAATACAGTACAGTATAATACAGTGCAGGATAGTACAGTACAGTATAATACAAAACAGTATAATACAGTACATGTAGAGTATAATATAAGACAGTATAATACAGTGCAGTATAATACAGTACATACAGTATAATAAAGTACAGTATAATAGAGTACAGTATAGTCTGGATTTACGCGGGTTTTGTGTACGAGTTTGGTCATTTACGCGGCACCTTGCAAGAATGAAATGTTTTAATTACGCGGTAAATTTCATCATTTACGCAGGAAGCGGCGTGGGAGGGTGCGCACAAGGTCGCCCAGTCATCAAAACATTACCGAGTTCTTCACCCGCCACCCACCACAGCCGGCCCAAGTCAGTGATAGTGAGGATATGAACTTTGAGGGGTTTGACAAAGAGGCCCTGCAAGCCTCTGTGGTGAATTGTGATGCAAGTGATACAGGTGAGGGCCATAATCTGCCCTTTACCTCGGAACCAACCCCCCATCCCTGTGTGCCCAGCCATCTTTTCTACTAACGTAAGTGTTAAAAAACCTAATATTATTGATATTTCTCTTAAATATTAATTGTGTGTGCATACCATCATAAAATTAAGATGTTATTTTACTACAACATAAGTATTGTCGGAAAAAGTGGAGTTTGGGGGTCGGCCCAGTCTCTATTTCAATTAATCCCATATGTTCTGTTATTTCGTTTACGCGTTTCTCGTTTTACGGGGACCTCCATGGGCTCAATTGACCGCGTAAATCCAGACTATACTGAACAGCAGGGGTTCTCAACCAGGGGGGAATTCCCCCCAGGGGGGGAATTCAGGTTTCCAGGGGGGGGGGGTGAAAACTGATTCGGGAGCAAGAGATATGTTCGATGAGAAATCAATCACAGAATTTTGGCCCTTGATGTGCGATTCCTACCCAAAAGTGGCAGAAAGAGCTATCCGTGCATTGCTTCCGTTTGTGTCGACATATCTTTGTGAGTCAGGCTTTTCAACTCTGTTGCAAATTAAAACGAAGCAACGTAGTAGAGTAGAGGTAGAAAATGACCTGCGTTGTGCCCTTTCAAACACTCCTCCGCGTATCCCAGAATTGGCGAAGAAAAAACAATCACAGGTTTCTCATTGACTGTAATCTTCATCTGAATAAAATTAATTACAAATTTACAATATCCTGGTATTCTATTGAACTTTTTGTTTATTGCATTATGCTTCAGTTTGGTCTGTTAAGTAATTCATTATAAATAAAAAAAAAACTATTTTACTTTTATTCAAGTTTTATAAATCCATCAACATTTTCAATTGGCATTTAATTTGTAAAACTCCACAATAAAAATAATCCATGCAAAATTGTAAATGTATATGTACTAATATGGAAAAAATAAAGGATTTTCAGTATTATATTCATATTATTTGGAATGCACTTTTTGAGGCAGACAATCTTGGAAAGGAGGGGGAATGACATTCTGACATATGGTGAAAGGGGTGCATGGGGCAAACAAGGTTGAGAACCACTGCTGTACAGTATAATATAGTACACTATAATGCAGTACAGTATAATATAGTACAGCATAATGCAGTACAGTATAATATAGTACCGTACAGTGCATTATGATACAGTACAGTATAATACAGTACAGTATAATATAGTACAGCACAGTATAATACATTATAGTACAGGTTGTACCTCTCTAGTCCGGCAACCTCGGGACTTGACCGGTGCCGGACCATGGAAATTGCCGGACCATGGAAATTCACCCTTTTCCTGGATAGATAGTGACTTGTGCTTATGCCTGGAAGCACTAGCACCACTTTCTCTACATCATGGTCTCTTTGAAGACATATTGAAGGGTTAAATGTCGTATAGTAGCTTCTCAAATTTCGCGAGTTTTTAATTCTTAATGTATTTTATTGGAACAACACCAAAAAATAAATAAATAAAAATTTTGACGGCGGAAACTTGAGAGATTGCATATGTAAGTGCGCATGCGCACACGTGAAAATATATCATTACTTTACATAAGAATATGAAAGCAACACTTATTTATTGTTCATATATATATTTTAATTAATGTTTCTGAATTTGTTTTTGTTGAATTAATGTACGTGTGTGCAAAATTAACAATACAATTTATTAATAATACGTGGAATATTAAAGGAGACGAGACGGCTGCCGGCATTGTTTATGTTAAAGCTTACGAAACCAGTGACTGATTAGTTCAACATATAAAACTGAAGAAAATAAGACCGAGTTTAGCTGTAGTAAAATTAATGTAAAAAAATGAATATGGTTGCTTAAAGTACCTGTAATGTTATTTAATGTTAATAAATGGAACAATATAAGTAGCTAACCATTAACGGTAAAAAAAAAAAAGTGAGACTGCTCGTATTTAAGTGCGCACATGTGAAAATATATCGTCATTACTCTACATAAGAATATGAAAGCAACACTTATTTACTGCTCATATATATTGAAGAGTTAAATGTTGTACTCTGTATAGACAAGCAGAGAGAGAGAGAGAGCAGCCGAACTGCCGGATGTAAACAAACCTTAATTTCCCGCGTTTTTTTTTTTTTTTAAGGGGATTAGCCCACCCGGGAATAGGTCACTGACCCACATTACGGCCTGAGGGGCAAAAATTTAATACTCCTGTAATAACAATAATAATAATTCAGATAAGTTATAAAAAAAAAAAAAAAAAAATAAATAAATAAATAAATAAATAAAGCTGCCTATCTACCTATTGGACAAACTAAAATCGTTCCGGACCACAGAATGCCGGACTAGAGAGGTACAACCTGTATAATACAGTGCAGTATAATATACAGTAAAGCCTCGAATAACAACAGTAATGTGTCCACCAATATTGCAGTGTAAGGTGTATCATCATATTGTGAATCTTAATTACCATTAAAATAAAGCAAAAATAATGAAATGCACTCCCAATTGTGACCTTTTCATATCTTTTGTGTGGCGCTTTGCACTCTTTTCCCCCCAAAACAATACAATTAATGAAAAATGCAAACTATATTCTTTAAATAATGTTTATGAATGTACTCTATACAATATAGTACAGTACAGTATAATATGACCCTGGATGTAGCTGTAGTAAAATTAATGTAAAAAAATGAATATACTGTACATGTTTTAAGTAATGTTAATTAAATGGAGCAATAGAAGTAGCTAACCACTAATGGCAAAGAAAAAAAGTGAGATGATTAGGAACGCCAAAATATACGTGCGCATTTATCTTAAGAATACTGTACACTGTATGTACAAAAGATTCATTATTGTTTATTACTGAATATGTATTTGATTGAATTAATCTTTATACTGTATATGCGAAATGAACAATACAATTCATTAATAATACGTAGAATATTAAAATACACAAGAGGATAAGAGACGGCATTGTTGTCAGTATTTACATCCATAATGTCAGTTATCCATCTGAAACTGGAGAAAATAAGACCCTGGTTGTTGTTGTAGTAAAATTTATGTAAAAAATATGTATGTTTTAATTAATGTTATTTAATGTACAGTGGAAGTAACCACTGATATTAAAGAAAAAAAGTGAGACTGATAGTGGAACGCCAATGTATACAGTACGTGCGCACTCAAGGAAACAGTCATTTATCTTAAGAATATGTACAAAAGATTGATCATTGTTATTACTGAATATGTATTTGATTGAATTAAAGTGAAATGAACAATACAATTCATTAATAATACGTAGAATATTATAACATACAAGAAGAGACAAGACGGCATTGTTTTTCGTGAGTGACAATGGTTTTACATCAGAAACTGAAGAAATAAGACCCTGGTTGTAGATGTTGTGAACCTAATGTAAAAAAATGAATACGTACCTGTATGTATGTTTTAAGTAATGTTATTTAATGTTAATAAATGGAACAATAGAAGTAGCTAACCACTAATGGTAAAAAAATAAAGCGAGACGATTGAGAACGCCAACGTATTTAAGTGCGTGCATGTGAAAACTTATCGTCATTTCTCTACATAAGAATATGAAAGCAACACTTTTTTACTGTTCATATATGTTTTAAATAATACTTATGAATGTAAAACAAAAATTCTACTCACCAATAGTGGTAAAGTCTAAAACATAGGACAGCCAATGATGTTGTGCGAGCTTTTACTCAGATGACGAAGTCATCAGGAGGTTCAACTTTGGCTGAAGCTGTAGGTTCAACTCTGGCTGAAGCTGTAGGTTCAACTCTGGCTGAAGCTGTAGGTTCAACTCTGGCTGATGCTGTGGGTTCAACTCTGGCTGAAGCTGTTGCTGAAACTGTTACTGAACCTGAAGTTGTTGAAACTGCTTATGATGCTGAATTTGATGGTGTAGCTGAAGTTGATGGTTTAGGCCGGGGGTTCCCAAACCTGGGGTCACGACCCCAAATGGGGTCGGAAGGCTCATTAGGTAGGGTAGCTGGGGTCCTTTGGGTCTGCCAGTGAAATAATTTGGGGTCGTACTGGATAGTTGACAACACTGGATTGGGGCGTGCTAGAAAAAGCTTGGGAACCCCTGGTTTAGGCCTTCGAATAATAAACCTGTCGAAAGAACCTTGCACAGCTGCTTTCTTTTCTCATTATACATCTTGACGTGGAGGTCGTTTGTGTTTTCATGTCCCTGTTAATTTTAATGCTTTGTTCTGTTAATGGATCCACTTCAGAAAATATGTTCAATTTTTGCTCCATATAATATCCACAACCTCTCACCTTTTTCATATCGTTTTAACACATCTAGTTTCTCGGCTAAGCTTATACACTTTCTATTAGCTTTTGAACCAACACTACCATCACTTGCTCTCTTGCTCATGTTGAATAGGGAGACGAAAAAGCCTTAAGAAACCTGAGAGCTTTCTCCCTTTCCTGCTCGGATGCATGAAAACAAAGGGACCGCCAGCTGCGACTGTTCATACTAGTGACGCTGGCGTCACCACTAACAAGCCCAGCAGCCTCAGTGCGCAAGGTGGTTTGTATAATACATATCAGGATTTAGTTATTATTTATATATTTTTTTCCTTATTTCGTCATAAATATTAAGAAAATAATGACGTCAATTGAATTGGGTCCTATATTAACCAGGAACTTAAATATAAATCGTTGTTAGTAGAACCGTCATTATCGGAGGCTTTACTGTAGTTTAGTAAACTATAGTACAGTGCAGTAAATATAATACAGTACAGTGCAGTATAATATAATACAGTACAGTGCAGTATCATATAATACAGTACAGTATAGTAAAGTACAGTATAGTACAGTACAGTACCGTGATCCCTCGGTTAACGAATTACCTTCCATAAGATTCTTCACTTCGGTTAACGAGCAATCCCTCGATTAACGAATTCCTTAAGAGCGCCCCTCAGCATGTTTTCGCTTGCTCACTAGCTGTCTTATTAGTCCACCAATACAGTAATCGGTTCTAGGGCTTAAATTCCTTACCATTTTAGTAAATATCAAGAAGGTTGTACTATTCAATCATTTTAAAAGTTTTATATTAAATTTTTTAGTCATTTAAACAATTATTGAAAATAATTGAAGTACAGGAAACTAGTTTTATGCATGCCAAACAGCCACTCAACACACCAAGCTTGGCGTCAGTTTGTTTACAGGTTCAGAGGAAGGAACATCTTGTTTGAGACTCTTCAACATAAACGCTTTTTTTCTGTATTTCCAGTCAAATTATTGGTCATTTTGAAATATATTTTACATATTGATAATATAAAGCACAGTGCAGTGTTGATTTAAAGAAAATAATCTTGAATTACACCAAGTGAACTAAAATTTTATGGGTGAAATGGCGCATGGGGTGACTTCTCTTCCACCCCCAATGCCTTCTCTTCTCCCTTCTCCTCCAGCCCCCATTCTAATTCCCATCATCATCATCATCAACCAGGAGCCTTCTACATGCACACCTCAAAGTAAGTGAACTTTACTGCATTTATTTTTACTTTGGATGTAATTTTCGGTGAGCTGGAACCAATTACCCAAAAACCCATTGAAACAATGGTTTCGGTTAACGAGCAACCTTCTGGAACGAATTGTGCTCGTTAACCGTGGGACCACTGTACAGTAAAATACAGTACAGTATAGTACAGTACAGTATAATACAGTACAGCATAATGTAGTACAGTATAATACAGTACAGTATAATACAGGCAGTACAATACAGTACAGCATAATACAGTACAGTATAGTAAAATACAGTACAGTTTAATACAGTACAGTAAAATACAGTACAGTATAGTACAGTACAGTACAGTATAATACAGTACAGTACAGTGCAGTACAGTATAATACAGTACAGTACAGTATAATACAGTACAGTACAGTATAATACATTACAGTACCGTATAGTACAGTTCAGTATAGTATAATACGGTACAGTACAGTATAATACAGTACAGTAAAATACAGTACAGTATAGTATAGTACAGTATAATACAGTACAGTACAGTATAATACAGTACAGTACAGTATAATACAGTACAGTACAGTATAATACAGTACAGTACAGTATAATACAGTACAGTACAGTATAATTCAGTACAGTACAGTATAATACAGTACAGTACAGTATAATACATTACAGTACCGTATAGTACAGTTCAGTATAGTATAATACGGTACAGTACAGTATAATACAGTACAGTACAGTATAATACAGTACAGTACAGACTTTGGAGGAGCGTGTAAGAGGGAGGTGGTAGAGTGAGAAATGTACAGAAAAAAGTATCTGGCCAAGATCACAGAAGGTCAAGAAAGGAAGATGACTGAGGTAGATACCAAAAACCAACCTTACCTTACCTAACCTTTAGGATTGACTAAGGGAAGAATAAAGAATAAATTAACTAACCAGCAATTACCTGATTATTTCTATACCATGATATCATATCCAGGTTAACGTGACTATCTAAAATCTCCTTTAAGTGACCACATTCCTTTTCCATTCGTCTCTCTGTGAAAATCACATATTTGCGTCAACAGAGCCTTGAAAAATGAAGTCTGTTCCAAAGGTAAACGATCTCGAAATCTTTCTATAACTTCCTGAGTTGAGGCTCGTCCATCAACCTTGGCTTGAAATGCTACAAAATTACGAATATCGGCCAACAAGTCTATGTTATCCTGTACCTCCGGTTCAACGTCTTCCGTTTCAATTGCGGCCGTCGAAGGATAATCCGGGTCATAACCATCACTATCTTCATTTTCACAGTCCACGGTAATGCCCTTGTTTCTCTCACGCATGCGGGACAGAAGTTGTGACGAAGAGAGCAAACTACTACTTGACCCTGAGCTGCCAAATATACTTTTACCAAAGGATATGAAGTCCTTTCCTTCATTTGCATTGGGAGGACTGTCATCGTCCTCTTCAATACCTCCGTTAAACATACGTGGTTTAATATCCTTTTGTTTGGTTTCCTTCACCTTGCTATTAGACTTCTCAGTTGTGTCATCAAACAACTTATTTTTCTTACTGCCAAATATGGTTTTACGCTTGTTCGATCCCGATGACCCATCCGAGAGTCGAGGTCTGAAGCACTGTGCACGAGACGCCCTCACGGCCTTCACTGCTTCCTTGGCCACTCTCTCTGCCTCTCCCTCCATGAGCAAATAGTCAGGATCACTGTTACTCATGATGGCATCATGACTTAGTGCTGTGTGGACTCCTGACTTCTGGAATAGCTTCTCTAACACATATTGATCCTGGGATTTTGCAGTTTCCTTTTCTGCCTCTTCTTCTTCCTCTGTTTTACGGTAGTTCCTCTTCTTCACCAAAAACTCTATGCGTTCTCCTTCAAACTTACGACCCTTCCTTTTAGATTTATCCGTCCTCTCTTTCTCTCTGTGTTTATCTTTTTTCTTATGCTTCCTTTTATGTTTCTTAGACTCATCTGACACTGCCAGCTCAACTTTATTTGTGGGTTGATGTATCTTACCCTCAACTGCCTCACTAGCTTTAATCTCACCATCATTTGGGTTCTCTTGCACAATGCCCAAGTCCTCACTTTCCTTCCCCTCACATTTAATAGCACTGTCTTCTGAATGACCTGCATCAACCTGAGGTGGATCTTGTGTGTGGAGTGGTACCTCCTCTTCTCCTTCATCTTGTTCTTCCTTTATCACTAATGGATTTTCTTGATTTACTTCTATAACTGCCTCTATTTTATCAGTACCACTATTTTCATTACTTTCACTATCATCTTCTACTTTGACTTTTTCACTAGTTTTCTTTACTTCCAGTGGTTTCTTGGGTTCATCTTTAGATGGACATTTAACTCCAATTTTCTGGCTCAAACGTCGAGCAAGTTCTCTCATTCGCTCCATCTTGCTGTTATCCTTTAAAACATCATTATCTTCTTCCTTTTTCTCACTTGATATATCTTCTGATTTCTTAATTTTCTTTCTTTCTTTCGACATTGAAGTTTTAATATCTTGATGCTTTTTTGAAGACTCTCCCCCAATTCTGGCTTCAATTTTCTGTTGACTTGTAGAAGGTTTGCTGGGTATTTGAGCCCGTCTGTTATCATCTTTAGTTTTACCTTTAACCTGTACGGTGATCTCCGACTCTGTGCCAGCAAATATCGCAGAAGATTCTGATTTCTCCTTGTCGCCCTCATTTAACGAGAAAAGTTCATAAAGGTCATTCGTCTTAAAGAACCGCTGTTGCTTGGGGTCCTTCAGAACACGATTGGTTAAGAACTGCTTAAATATTTGTCGGTGGTAGATCTTCTCCTCAATAGTACCAGATGTCAGTAACCTGAAAATCAAGAAAATAAAAAATACCAGGATCAGAGATATTTTATAATACTACACATTACTCTTCCAAGTACAAGAAACTTCACTGTGCATGTACAATATGTGGGCATTATGTTAAACTGCCTACTGGGGACAGTTTGTACACTCTAACAATGTTTGGGAATTTTACATCATGGAGTAGAATCACAATACCACAGCAGGCAGGGAACCCTAGCTCTTAGCCTCTGTTTAAGAATTACAGTTTAGCTGAAGTGAGATACTAACTAATTTCTAGGGAGAGGAAGGAGAAGCTAAATGTTGGGTAAATATACTGGACTTCATCAATGCTAATCAGTAATTTGTCTAAAGGAAGATATAAAGGTTACTCGTCAGATATTTGTTCATAGTGTGGGTGTGAGATGAGTAACCTTGCACCAGTTAGAGAAATGGTTACTCAAAAGAGTTCTTTTGTAGTCCCTGATATTTTACCTTTTTGGTCTAGCCCCCCCCCCCCCCAACTTGTCTGATATTGTGATGATTTACTGTATACCGTAAGGAATATAGCCTAACAATTAAAACATCTGACTATCATCACACCTGTATATAGTGACATGACGCAGCTGTCCAATCCTCCAAGCTCGTTCCCTGGCTTGAGAGTCTGTTGATGGGTTCCAGTCCGGATCAAATATAACGACTCGATCCGCTCCAGTGAGGTTGATTCCAAGCCCACCCACACGGGTTGTCAGGAGAAACACAAAACAGGATGTATCGTTGTTGAATTTCTCGATTAAAGGTTGACGAGAGGACACCGCTGTGGTTCTGAAAGCAGTAGTACAGGTAGTTCCATCACTGTCTATAATTCAGTTTTTCTATCTAAGAGAACAAAAAGTATGATCTCTGATAGTGAACGAACAGCCATGAATACTTCAACCACTTAAAAAGAGACTCACAAGCAACTCTACCAACAGACTACAACTGATGAAGAATTAATACTGCATCATTCAAAGAAGATATAATAACACAAACATTCAAAGAAAATATTACACAACACCAACCTATCAAAGACATTACAACTAAATAAGACAGAGCACACTTTAATGAGTGAGAATATTAGTGGTATACATTCAACACCAAAAAATTTATGCTTTGGCTAATAACAGTAATGTAGGGTATTTTGTATGAGGCAGACCAGTGATGAAAGTAAATAATAATAATAAAAATGAAGATTATAACGTTATAATAAAAACAACTCGAGTCACTTTGTCTTGTTCTTGGTAAGTATCATTAAAAACCTTATTAAGATACCTCAAGTAGTTATAACAATGTTCACACCACCAGCAACTCGCAAATCAAGGTAAGCAATACACTCATCCATCAACTAACTCTCAAACCATGATAAGCAATGCACTCATCCTTCCTTCAACTCATTAGCCAAGATATACAACAGAAGTCTCACCCATCCATCTTCAGATAGGTGTAGTGCTCCTCCACGAGGAATTTCTCGAGGATACACATCATTTGACGGGACTGAGTGAAGAGTAAGACGCGATGACCCTGACGTGACCACAGATGCAGGATGGCGTGCAACACGTGCATCTTGCCAGACCGACTCCACCACCCATACTTCAACTCTGGCTGTTAAATCATCAAGAGGACATGCACCTTAGTCAATTTTATTACATATACTCTGTATATGATTTTGAGTACCTCTTATACAGTACTGTAAAACACAACCTGTTCTGTTTGTGACCATGTACAGTACAGCAGTAGCTTCTTCTAGATTCTAATATCAACCTTTAACATAATTACAGTGACCCCTCGTTTAACGAACACCTCGGTTAGCGTAATTTCGATTAACGAACTGCCTTCCATAAGGATCTTCAATTCGGTTAACGAAAAAAAATTCGGTTAACGAAGTTCTTACGAACCGACCTCAACATGTTTTCGCTTGCACTGACCGGGCAACCAGCTTTAGTATCAGTCCGCCAATACATTAATCGGTTCTAGGGCTTAAATTCCTTACTATTTTAGTAAATATCAAGAAGTTTATACTATTCAATAATTTTAAAAGTTTAATATTCAATTTTTTAGTCATTTTAACAATTATTGAACATAATTGAAGGTAAGGTGACTAGTTTAATGCTCGGCATCCAGCCTCTTAACACAGCAAACAGGAGTTAGTCTCTCTCTGTTTTCACTGGAGGTAACATCTTGCTTGAGACTCTCTTCAACTAAACGCATTTTTTCTGTGTTTTCAAGCAAATTATTGGCCATTTTGAAATATATTTTACATATTGACAATATATAATGCAGTGCAGTGTTGATTTAAAGAAAATAATCTTGAATTACACCAAGAGAGCTAAAATTTTATGGGTGAAATGGCACCATGGGGTGACTTCTCTTCCACCCCAATGCCTTCTGTTCTTCCTTCTCCTCCACCCCCATTCTAAATCCCATCATCATCATCATCATCCAGGAGCCTTCTACATACACACCTCAAAGTAAGTGAACTTTTCTACCATCTTTGTTGAATTTAGGAAATTTTCGGTGAGCTGGAACCAATTACCCAAAAACCCATTGAAACAATGGCTTCGGTTAACGAACGACCTTCTGGAACGGATTGAGTTCATTAACGGAGGGGTCACTGTACTAGACAAATAAGATTAGCCCCCCAGCTTATTTCTCCTCAAGGTTAGGTTAAGGTACATAAAATTAGGCGAGATCAGTATATTATGGTGTTTAATCATTGTGTGAAACAAGCTGAGGGACTAAGCTACAGTGATTCCAAAATCCTGTTCTGGACTTATCAAGGTAATGATAATATTAACAAGCACAAAAGAAAGGCTCAACATAATGTAGACTTACAAACTCACACTAACCTGAAGGCCAGAATTCCAGTCACCATTATCAGTATTTGGTCCGCCTGTGTACAGGTCCGGATGGTTACAAATCTTACGAAGATTAATTAGTCCAACAAAAACCTGTAATGTCAAGGTTTAATAACAACTTTAGGTGTGTTTCCGAAGGTCTTATCACAGTAAAACAAATCTGACTGTGTTCCAACAATTTCATACTACAATGTCCAAGATTCCTTCAAGTAAGTACATGTTCCTCAGTGTGTTACCTTCATCCGACCACCCATGATCCACTTCACTTGGTCTCCTTCAATATAATCCCTGTAAACTTTCCTCTGGTCTTCAGTTAGCCCACAGAACAGCACCTGGTAATGGTAATAAACACAACATCATTAACTACTTCTCAACTTACTCAGGGAATCTATCTACCAACACAAACTGAAGTGTACCTCATTAGTGAAAGATTCCATTTGCTAGCCATCCACTATGACCAAAGTACTGCACATGTCGAAGATTAACATACCTATTTGTGCTGTTTGCACTTGTCACATTATCTACAATGACAAAAAAACTGAAACAGACTTCAGGATGCAGGGATGACTTGATTATAAGAACCAAAACAACCAATTACAGAATAGGAGTAGTAGTAGAGGTAGTAATATTACTGGCATACTATCATGATAAATTTCAGAACTTCTTGGAAAATCTGAAGAGACAAACACTAAAACAGATTTCAGTGACAAAATGATATGCAGACCACCTGTACCATTCTACTCCAGTGTCAATATGTAAGATTTTCTTATTAGATATGCTACAATGCATTACACTCATAATAATTTTACCTGTTCATTTTTATCAGGTAAATTAAGATGATTCCTCACATCATTTTTCATTCTGCGTAGTAGGAAAGGGTTGATGGTGTCACGGAGCACAGAGGCACACTTGAATGCAGTCTGTACCTATAATGTGCAACACAACACGTATTTCAAATCAAGACATTACTTATTTTATTTAGTACCCACTAACTGCAATGTTCACATCAGCAATTTCTCACACAAAAAGCAAAACAATATTTAAAGAATCTACCCAAGAATTTCAATACCTTCCTCTAGAAATTGACTGATCATGAAAATCCTCTTCCACAGTTAAGTGAGGACAGAGAGTATGGTTCATCACCCAGACTTCTCCAGCACTAACAAATGATACTAATACAACAATTACTATGACTCTCCCATAAAAAAAGATGTCTGGAGGCAACTATCATTACCGCTCATGGCTGGGAGCTACAAGTCTTGGTGTTATGGCAGCTTTATGCAGTGAGGCCATCACTTGTCTGTCATCATCTACACCACCTCAGATCACCTGAAGATTAGCCCCCCACAGCTTATTTCACCTGATGATTAAACACCTTCATGCTATCTGGGGAGGATTAGGTTAGGTTAGCAATAGGGTGATTAATTTTAAGGCAATATATGGGAGGTAGGACTAATTTTCAGGTTATTCCAAAGTCTTATAGCCAATACCACTACTTCCATACATCAATTAAACTACTAAAATAAACAAATAAAACAAGAGATATGGTGTGATGTCTACCTCTAATTTGGAAGCATTGGCATATCCCCCTTGAGTGATGGGCACGGCAAACTGCTGCAAGAAGACCGGCAGTGTTCCCAGTTTACCAGGAAACACAAAGTCAAACAGCGACCACAGCTCCTTCAGGCTGTTCTGGATTGGTGAACCTATGCAATGATATGTGTTAGTGAGGCAAAGTGAAATGACAACAATCCTTCACTATAATGTTTCACCGAGGAATATATTAACAAGAAAAGTAGGATCACATGAAGATTAAGACACCCAGTTTATTTCACCTGATGATTAAATACCCTTATGCTAGCCTAACTTAACCTAATGCTAACCTAACCTAACTGGTCCAGGTAATGTTAAAGAAGCCTGGCTGTCTAATCTTCACCTGGTTCCATACAAAAGTTATTTACACAGTTTGAAACATACCAGAGAGGATCAGTCTATGTGGGCTCTGAAACCTCTTGAGTGCGAGAGTTATTTGTGCTTGAGGGTTACGAATCTTGTGTCCCTCGTCAAGAATGATGTAATGCCAATCATACTGACGCAGTGTCTCAAACTGGTCGCGCGCTCCTGTGTATGAGGTGACTAGGATGCCGCAGTACCTCAGGTGTTGGAAAAGGAGTTTATTATTGATTATTAAACTTTTCGCACTCACTATACTAAAAATAATTGAACAACTGCATCAATACCCTTAACTATTCTCAAATAATTTACTCCTTAAATATCAGGAGTATCTTTGTAAGGATCTAAGGGGCATGATCTCAATGGAAACTTAATTAAAAAAAAATAATAATAATAATTTACCCTCTGAACACTTAAAGTAAGTTACTGTAATGACTAAAGCTTTATAAACTAAAAACTTTAAAAAATTACTGTTACAGACACCATAAGGACACACAAAGCCTCAGTTTGTGGTATTGCTTTATAGCTAATCATCCTTCAGCTTTAATTCACTTAACGTTAATTTGTAACCAAAGGGTTGAACTACAAGCAGCATGTCACACGACCCAGGCCCAGCAGGGAGGAGGAGGTGGAGTGGTGATGAGAGAAACCTCCCTTCCCACAAACTGATAATCCAGTCCCTAAACAGAAATATAAAATACAAGACTACATAACATTATTCGGACGTATCTACAATGAAAATTATTAAGATCATAAGAAAATACCAACATTTACTTACTTATTAATATTATGGATAAGAGCAGGTCTTTTCCCAGTAAAAGTGCCAGACTCGTGCAGGACAGCAATTCTGAACGGTGGCCACCACTTGTGGAACTCCTTCACCCACTGGTGCAGGACTGTCGCTGGGCACACGATCAACACGGGCCCCAGACCCTTCCACGGCTGCCGACGACTGCTCAGACGAGAATACGACAGCCCCACTAAAAAGGATATTATCATAATTGTCTTTCCCAGTCCCATCTCATCGCCGAGGATCCCGCCACATCCCTGACTGTGAAGTTCCCACAGCCACTTGACACAAGTCCGCTGATACTTGTACAACTTGTTCCAGATTACTAGAGGAATTTTGAAACCTCCGTCAAATTCTTCATATCCTTCTTCCTCTTCCTCCTCCGAGTCTAAATCTTCCCCTTCTATTATCTTCTTCTGTTTCCTCTTAAGTCTTTCTTCCTTCCAATTTTCAATCCTTTTAACATAGTCATCTATATTTCCATCGTCTCTGGACTTTAAAGACTTTCGTCCTTTACTTTTCGTCACATCATCGTCTGACCAATTATCTTCTTCGAGCTTATCTTTCTTCTTTCTTTGCCTTTTCACAGCTTTATCCATCTTCTCCATGCGATTACCTTTCAACGCCTTGGAGTTGGCATTTTCGTCATTAGAGTCATCACAAACTTCATCGTCAAGATCGTCAACATCATCAGGATCTGACGGCACATATTCAGACCCACTTCCAGCATCGGAGTCTTCAGAGTCGCTCCCTTGAAAACACACTCTCTCAGATAAGATCCTACGAGGCGTCTCTTTATACTGGTCAGCTTCACGGTGGCTGGTGACGCTCCCAGACACCGTTTCCGTCTTCTTCTTCTTCTTGGGATGTAATATTCTCACCTTTAGTGGATCTTTTCTTGATTTTTTCTTCCCTCCTTCAGCATCCTGAGTTTTGTTCATCTTTGCCTCTAATCCTGCCTTGACTTGTGGTTTTATCGACGAGAGCGATGTATCATCATCATTCCCCACGTCATCAAACTCACTGACATATTCTTTGATTTTTCTTTTTCTCTTCCTTGCTATACCGTACGTTGGGTCTCCTGACGTTTTCTTGCGCTTGATTCCCTTATTAACTTCGCTGTGTTGCTTCTGTCGATCGATCTGATCCTTGAGGTATTTTTCAAAGTCACTAAAAACTCCCTGAGGTTTGTCTGATGATCTGGAAAATATATATTTTTTAAGTTTTTGGCATTGTACTACATAGCAACAACAGAAATAAAATAGACTACCTGAAGATTAGACACCACCTTCATGTTACCTGGGAGGCTTAGGTTTGGTTATACTAATTACTAGTGGTAACTAACTCTCAACTCACATCAGTCACCTCGACGACCACCAAACTACAGGAGTCTGACCAAATCACTTTAATTAAACAGGAGATGACTATAAAGGTTATGGATAACATGAAGCTTAGCCTCCCTAGTTTATTTCACCTGACCATTTAAACACCATAATGCTAACCTAACCTAACCTAACCTGCCTGGTAGTGCTAGGATGGTTAAACATCAAGAACAATTAGCTAGGAGGGCTAATCGTCTGGTGATCTAAAGTTCATCCTTAATCTTTCTGTTCTAGCCCAGTATTTGTCCACTAACATGGTTAATTAAAATTTCTAGTGAACTGATAAGGAATAATTAATGCAAAACAAGAGTAATTAGGGAAAATGACAACAAACCTGATGGTTGTTGTAGAGCTGCTCTCAGCCATCTTGACAACTGAGCCAAATGGAGTCATGTCTCCAGAACTGATCATTTCTGCTCTAGTTGGTCTCTTTTTGATTGACTGCTCCTGCACAACTCCAACCACCGGCCGCTTCTCCAGTGGTCTGTGAGTCGGCCGCACAGATACCGTCCTGCTGGCAGTGGAGGTCATAGCTGTTCCAAAGGGCGTCATCTGACCATTACGAATGAGTCTGTCTCTTTCATTCTCCGACAATTTGGGTACATTTTGATCCCTTTCACCGTCCTCGCTCTCATCGTCCAGAATCTCTCCATCCTCCAGGTCCAAATTGTCAAGCTGAAAGTAGTAATCACTGTCTTGTACTGCTGCTGCTCACTACACTAATAAGCTTCAAGTAAAGAATTACATTACCCATATACTCAGCAGCTTCCAACAGCAAAATCTACAGAGAAAGTTTTAAAAACTTCTAAAGTGTTGCCAAAAAAGCTCATGACCTTCATACTAAACTGCTTAATGCATGTCACCCACCAAGTCACTCAATGGTACAGCTTTAAATGTCCTTTATAAAGATGTTCACAAATACCCTCAAGAATAGGTCATCAATAAGGCCTATCTGAGAAGTCTAGCCGGTGCACACTTATGATGAAGTATAAACAGCAGGACCTTACCTTTAGAAACTCACCAAAGATGTTGTGTACACAGACTCCAGTACTTAAGATTATTGAAATATATACACCGGAATATGCTTCCAGATAAAGCTCAATCTGCCAACTGGTGGACAAACTTAAGCGACCACACCATAAGTTGTGTAAAATCAGCAGTTTTAGTAACAATGAAACACCTTAAAGACTAAAACCTAAAATTTTGCAAGACTGTACAAGGCATTAACACCTCCAGACTCCTTACCATGAAAACCTTCAGCCTTTCTACAACCCTCAAGAAACAACCACAATATACCACGAACCCCTTATGTACGGGGTGTCGCCTTTGAGCTGGGCGAAGTCACCTGGCATTAGTCAAATTAAATATAAAAGCTGGCGTCCCCTTGGTGAAGGGGTTAAAGAATAAAGAGCCTTAGATAGAGAAGATGTAGTGACAATAACTTGCTCATATTACCTCTGCCTCGTTCACTTCAGCCGACTCGAGTTTCTGCTGTAGGATTGTCTCTCGTGTCGTGAGGGTTTTAAGTTGCTGAGTTTTATCCCGAACTTCCACCTCAACACCAATGGCCATCCGGGGGTCGACCACTCGCTGCCGCATTCCTTCGTGACAAACACAGAAACTTTTCATAGGTGAACTGATGGCGAAGACCTCTCGATTTACACACAAACACACACACATTTAAAAATCATGATGCATTCTATCATAACAATAAAATAGAAGAATGATCCTAAAATCTTATCTCTTGGGTTATTTAAGGATGGAAAATCCCTCATAAAGCACTCTGTATTATGAGACCTAACTGGCTGCAAGGTACATGTCTAACCTAATCTACCCTAACTTAACCAAATTCTATTCTAACTCGAACTTAACCTAACATTACCTAACTCTAGTCAAACCCTAACCTAACCTCACCAAATCTGACGTGACCTACACTAATATACCCTAACATAATCTAACTACAGGTAGGCTTCACAAATTCATGCTAATAGGTTTTGTACTGTGGCTGAATTTCCGAAAGGCACTGATTTGCGGAATAAACATTAAAAGCACAGGAAAATTTGTGAATCAAATGTTAAGAAACTAAATTTAATTGTATAATAAATCTTTATTGTTTCAAACTTAGACTCCAATACCATATTTATGAGACAGTTTGTTAACACTTATTCCAATCTATATTAACTATATGGTTCACAGTTCAATGATTTAGTGAGCCCAAGGTTAGCCTTATTTGAACAAATTTAAAATTGCATGCAGTACATCAAAAATTTAAAAGATTGCTATGATAAACAATTGATTCATAGCATACCATAAAATACAATACCTAGTACATATTTTATGTTAAAAAGTAGTTCCTTCTACACTCAAACCATCCTCTGGGTGACGTGCAGAGTAAGTAAATTTTCTTAAGTACAGCTCCTCCCCGACTTAAGATGGGGTTAGGGACCCAAATCCAGGTCGTAAGTCGGAAATGCTTAAATAATACATATAAAATATAAAATGGGTGTCTCTTTTTCTTCTCAGCAGCACAAAACTCTCACTTTTAAGCTTGCCAGCCATTTTAAAGTGAATTACAAACAAAAATCTTGTCTGTGTACTGACTTTGGGACTCGAAAATACATAATTTGACCAGATTTTGGTACAACTGAAGCAGGTCGTAAGTACGGGTGGTCGTAAGTAGAGTAGGTCGTAAGTCGGGGAGGAGCTGTAACATTTTTGGGTATTTACTTTTTAAGAAGTTCAGTACAGTCAACCCTCACTTTACGTGGTTAATGTAACCCGCAGGGTCCCGCGGAAAGTGAGGAATGCGTAAAGTGAATAACATAACATATGGGATTAATTGAAATAGAGTCCGGGCCGACCCCCAAACTCCACTTTTTGATGACACACAACTATGTTGTAGTAAAAATTTTATCTTAACTTTATGATGGTATGAAAAAACAAGTAATATAGAAGAGGTTAGGTTAGGAAAAATAAAGGTTAACATAGGAAAAATAAAGGTTAGGTTAGGAAAACTAAAAGTTAGGTGGAACACTTACATTAGTAGAAGAGATGGGTCGGCGTACGGGGATGGAGGCTGGTTCCGAGGCAGAGGGCAGGCTACTGGCCCTCAGGTGAATCACCATTACTAAGTGCATCACCATCACTGTCACTTACAGTTGTCAGGGCTTCCCTGACAAATCCCTCAAAGTTATCTTCACTGTCACTATCACTGGCTTGGGCTGGCTGTGGTGGGTTGCGGGCGAAGAAATCTGTTATGCTTTGCTGACGGCTGGTGTTGATGTTGTCGTGATACACCTTGATGTACGGCTCCATAGTCTGCAACAGCTGGGTAGTGAAGATTTCATACCTGTTTGCATCAGGGTCGTCGGAAAGGAGGAGCTTGGCTTTCTCGATACACTCGATGGCACCCCTAACATTACTATGGGATAAGTGTTGTTCTTCTTGGGATGATGCACCACCTGCCTCTTCACTGACGTCGTCATCATCATATACCATCTCCTCGGTAGTCACATCAGGTTCCATTATCACCTCCATGATGTCGTCGTTGGTGGTCTCGGAGAAGCCTGGAACTGTAACAGTCTGCGCAGCTTCTCTGGCAAGGTCCACTGCTACTGCAACAGTCTGAACCTCACCAGTCACAGATTGACTCCTCCTCTCACCTGGTATTCCATGCAACACATGTCTCCATGTGTGACGAATTGTAGCAACAGACAGCTCATCCCATGACTCCACCAAGAAGTCCACAGCTTTCTTGATGTTAAATACTCTCCAGAATTGTTTGGACAGTATTTTTTGCTGTGCCAACCGTTGATCCTCATCTTCTTCGCTCTTCCTATCGGTGGTGGTATCACTCAGGTAATGCAACTCTTCCCAAGGGTTGGTGTAGTCGTTCAAGAGTTTGAATTTTTTCGTAGAGAATGCAGCTTTTACATTACAGATTAACTCTTGGTCCATGGGCTGTAATATAGACGTAGTGTTGGGAGGAAGGAAGACCACTTTTACGTTGGGGTGACGATCTAACAGTAGGGGCGAGTGTCCTGGTGCGTTGTCCAGCAGCAACAAAATCTTGAATGGCACATTCTGTCGCTCGAAGAATTTCTTTACATCGGGAACAAAACAGTCATCAAACCAGGAGAGGGACAGTGTAGAGAACATCCACGCCTTACGTGCTGTCAGCCAGTGGACATTTAGCTTGGTCATGTCCATGGTTTTGTAGGCGTGCGGCTTGCGTGCTGTGCGGATCACCGATAACTTGAGCTTACAGGTACCGGAGGCATTGGTGGTAAACAGGACGGTGATGCTTTCCTTCTGCATCATCCGGCCCCAAATCTTGCTGGCATTCTTTACAACGAAGGACTTGGAAAGTAGCTTTTTCCAGAAAAGACCAGATTCGTCCATGTTAAACACCTGGTCGTCACTGTACCGTCCTTCCTCCATAATCTCACGTAAAAACGGAGGAAATTCCCTTGCCGCAGCACGGTCAGCACTCGCTTCTTCACCACCAATGTTTATATTGGTGATCTTGTTCCGGATCTTAAACCTCTGTAACCACCCAGAGGAAGCATTTAAGGGTTTGGGTTTTGTAATTCCCATCTTTTGTGCCACTGCAATGTACATTTCACGTGCGTAGTCCTTAACAGAGCGCGTGTCGACTGCCATGTTCCGTCGCGCCTGACGCACCAAGTACCTCACAAGTAATTTTTCTGTCTTGAGAAGCACCTGGCTGTGAAAATACTTGATCATAGAAGCACCTGTAGACTTTGTGGTCTTCATGTGCTCCTTTATCTTGGCTGCATCCTTCTTTATTGTTCGAATCGTAGATTCATTCACACCATGCTGGCGCGCCAAATCAACCTGCCTTGTTCCTTTCTCCAACTCTTGGATGATGGTATACTTCACCTCGTAGCTTAAGGAACGTCGTGTCTTCTTTGGCTTAGTGTCATTGGGTCCAGGTAAGGAAAGGTTTCTCTCTGGGGGCGGTGGTCCGGCGGAAGCCATTTTACAGAACAATGGATACACGTTTACATGGTCTGGCGTGGAGGGATGAAACTGGCGCGGCTAGGTCAGGCATCGTCTTTCCTCCCTCCCTCCCTCCCTCCCCCGGGTGGACATGTCATAATACTTTAAGCCAATTACAGCTAGCAGCAGAGGGGGATAGGGATGCATGGCCAATCACAGTCCGATACGTCATATGACGTCAGTGATAACGCAACAAAGACAAACACTGTGCAACCTTACCGCGCGGCTTGCCCAGGCGGAGGGAGGAGGGAGGGAGGGAGGGAGTGGCAAGAGCACAGGCAGGCAGGCGGGTGGGGCAAGTCTAAAAATAGCGTCGTGCCGGACACTCTCCGCGTAATGGGGTTCACGCACCGCGTAATGTGAGCACGTTAGGTTCTGGCAGGGCACCGCGTTAACGTGGAAACGCAAGGGTTGACTGTACTCAAATTTTCCCAGTTGGGTACTTTTACTTCTTAAGTAGGGTATTTTAATACTTTTACACCAATATAATTGAAAAAACAAAAATCGTTTATCGTTACATGCCCCAAACAATGGAGTTTTAAAATAGCCAATCACAGGACACAGGACAAACTTGAAAGCTAACCAATCACAAGCGTTTCGTCAAGTCTGCTGCTTGTGAGCACTTGTTTAGTCATGCTGGGCTTATATTTAGGCCTAAATGATTTCAATTGGACAGCCATAATTTTGAGAATCAGTTACTGATTAACCTCAAAAGAAAGATTTGCAAATAAACACTCGTAATGCTGTCTTTTATTTTCATATTTAGTTAACTAATTTTTTCTTTAATTTATGTATTGTGGATTTACTTTAATATTCGAGACAATTAATAATTTACTTCTACTTGAGTAACATTTTATCAATGCAACAATACTTTCTCTTAAGTAACGAAGTCCGGTACTTTTTACGACTGGTGATGTGCGACCCAGCTAATTCAGAGAGGTGTGGCTGCAGTCATGCTGCGCTATGTGTATGCCATGAAGTCACATGGGGGAGGGATTGCGGCTCAGCAGCAGCTAGCTTCTGGGCTGGCAAGTCAGCAACACAGTTACAGCCCACTGCCTCAATACATACAGTACATTCACTTCCCACACATACTGTACACACTCATGATCTCCATTGTTCTTATTTTATAATTTTATTTTATATTTTCTTTATTTCTAAGCCACAGTAGAGTACAGTATTGTAATGATTTGATTTGATTTTGTTCTCAAACGAGCACGGACAAGCGATAAACACGGTAATTAGGGAACACTCATGAAAATGCACGGATTTGCGGAAAAACGGACTTCTGAGACACGAATTTGCGAGGTCAGACTATATAACCTACCCAAATTCTAATCTAATTCTAGCCTAACCTAATCTTACCTAACTCTAATCAAACTTTAACCTAACCTGGCATGGTTAGGTTGAACACTTACAGACTGATAATGATAAAACAGTCACAAGGAACATACAAGACAGTCTGATGAAAATTACCTAAGCAGCTCAACTCGGAGGAAGGACACAACTGTTGAGAAAGATGAGCAACAACAAAAAATTCCTTCAAATTATCCAAATATAACAATAGGGTGGTCAATAAAACCCCATGTACACAGAGACAACTAATGAGGTTCTCCAGGCCTTAGCAGTCCACTCTACCTGACAGCCTGTTCTTTAGGTCATTTAACTTGTTCTCTCCCTGTTTGATGTTGGTCTTGATGTCTTTGATTTCCTTCTTCAGAATCTGTAGTCGCTGTTTGCGTGTGTGCTTGGCTACTGCTTTGTCAACCTGCCAAAAGATGTTGAACTTACTTCCTGCAATACTACAATACATAAACATAAGATAAAATTATATCAAATTTATTAGTTAGCTACATAAGTTATTATTATACTGAAAAAAAAAATAAAATAATAATATAATTGGCTGGAATGAATCTTAATATCTTTATCATAAAGCAAAATACTGTACTAGAAAGACTAATATGTGATCAAAACTGGAGATAAATGACAAGTAACAACACACTTTCCTGGATGGTAACCAAACACTCATTTGACAAGATGAGACAAGAAAGTGGAATGATATGTGGCCACCTTGAACTGGCAGCATGATAGAAAAAGGTACTGTATATTAAGAACTTG
The DNA here is from genome assembly GCA_958450375.1 of Homarus gammarus. NCBI lineage: Eukaryota > Metazoa > Arthropoda > Malacostraca > Decapoda > Nephropidae > Homarus > Homarus gammarus. Next base: position 23,770 of record CAUDMG010001784.1, read on the forward strand.
AGCATAAATTTTTCTAAATCTTAAAAAGTTTGTCTTTGTACACATACTGCCCGAGGTGTGTTAACAGACTGAGTACAGTACTGTGTATAGTTTTCAATTATGAGTATATATTAACTATATCGGCATACATCAACTCGCAATGAGTTTTACAGCAACAGAACCCTTTTGTAAATCAGGGAATGCTCATACAGTCACTCAAAAAACTATCTTTAAAAAATTGTGTTGAGAAAACATGACACAACGGATGAAGATTTTGACAACCCTACCGAGACAACAGGAGCTGTAGTGTTCATTTTGAAATTCATCGGTCACCCCAAGTACAGATAGGTTTTGAGTGACTGTACATTAGGGTTGCTCATTTTTTCACACTTTTTTAAAATTGTGGGTGGGGGTGTTTTTTCCCATTATTTTGGTACTCCTGAATTCATTGGTGCCAGAATTAATGAAATCCAACATGTTCTAGGGGTCGCGAATCCAAATATAAAAAATGAATTTTTGCGAATAAACGTCAAAACTCAAGCTTTTTCTCTTATAGATCAGCAATCGCGCTGCTTTTCACTACTTAACCCTAATGGCTGGCTAGAGCAGCTATTCAGCTTTCCATTGACACCTAATTCGATTGCATGCACCTCTTATTTGACCTTCTAAGTCAGGTCAAAGGCTGTAGCCTACCTGCGTTAACGGAGTTATAAATTCACTAGGTTCACATTGGCAGCTTTAAAACCCTGCGCTTCTTTGCAGTGTTTTGACATGTGTTGTGTTGTTGTTGGTAATGTGGTGTTATTTTATAATTTACTCAAATCTGCTATATAGTGTGGCAGTAAATTTATGGTTATCTATTTATGCTGTATTTTCTACAGGTGATTAAATTGCTCTTATGTGACCCTATTTTGTTTGCCTATTTTGTTTTATTACAAAACGTTTTTTTCTTACAGAGTTCATCTGTTTATATACATACAATCATGGAAGAGAGTGAGTCGCAGTCGGGGGAGAATGCTAAGGGGACTGTCAGGCCAACATCATCCACTACCCGTTCTGCCACTGAAATCTATCTAGTAGGCCAGCCAGCATCGTCAATTAGAGGCAGTAAACTCCCGACGATGCGTCAAGTCCTGAAGTTCTTCTTTCACACAGTGAATGGATCTGGTGACAGACAGGAGACGTTTAAAGAAACAGTGAGAAACGTACTCACGTTTGGGAATTTAGCTCGCATCAAGACTATCTCAGAGAGGGGGTGCCGGGAGAAGCTGACAAGGTTATGGGAGCACTGGAGAAGTCTACAAAAAAGTCGGGACAGGGCTGCAAAGGACAAGGTTGAAAACTTCAAGTCTCAACTTGACCTGTTGTGGGACATCGGAGCACCGGACGCCGTAGAGGACATCGAGAAGAACCGGCTGCTTACACCGGCCGACAAACAACAAGACATCGCTTTCTATCAAGACCAACGCGGAGAAAGAAAAGCGTTCATGAGTGGTAACGATAAGATTTTTGCCGCTAAGAAGAGAAAGCAGGAGGAACGAGTCGAGAAGCAAAGGTCGAAACAGGGAAGGTTCGCAGCCTGTGAACCAAGCAGCAGTGATTCGAGACCTCAAACCTCTGTGGTGGCTGACACCCCAACGGAAGTAGAAATGGAGAAAAAGGACACAGCGATACAACCTGGCAGGTACACATCAAAGCACCCTTATGTGACGGTTCAGCTTCCACGTCGCATTCTCCAAGAGCCAGCATTAAAGGAACTCGCTGACCGTCTTCGGATATCCAATAACGAAGTAAGTGTATCCATAAATGTGTTTGGAATGTTTGAAATTTCTGTTAATTATTTGATAAGCACTTAAACAGTCGACATTTTCTACTGACACCCTTGCCTTCTTTTGCTCGCATATAGTTTCGGTGGTCGCAGCAGTGCTGCGCTCTGCTAACCCGCCAGGCGATCTGTCTGAGTTCCGGATCTCGAGAGAGACTGCGAGACGGGCGCGAGCTTCACACCGTCGTCAGGTAGCTGCCGCACAAAGGGAAGCCTTCACGCCTCCACCACATGCAGTGGTGCACTGGGATGGTAAGCTGGTTAAGGTGAGAACACGTTTAGGTACTACATTAATATTTTACCAAAGCCTAGACTATTGTAATATATTGTTAGAAATGTATCAAATCATTAACAAAAAGCTTGGAGAAAAAGGCAGCCTTGATAATTCTTCATTATCTGTCTGAATTTTTATATTTCTCTCATTTCAGAACGTCGTGGGAGAAGAAGAACACCGACAGGCCATCTTCATCTCAGGGCGCAGCCATGAGGAAGGGAAGCTGCTTGCTGTCTTGCCAGTGAAGGACGGCACTGGCCTGACCCAGGCACGCGCAACAGCTCGTGCTATCGAGGACTGGAGCTGCGCTTCAAACGTCAAGGCACTGTCCTTTGATACAACGTCGTCCAACACAGGGCGAGTCCAAGGTGCGGTTGTCCATCTGGAGGCGCTGCTGGAAGAACAGCTGTTGAGGCTTGGGTGCAGACACCACGTCATGGAACTGGTGGTGAGAGCCGCTGCCAGCAACATCTTCGGCAAAACATCGGCCCCAACGGACCCTCTCTTCCAGACTCTTAAGAAAAGGTGGAGTCAACTAGATCGCTCTCAGTATCTCAGGCTGGACATTGCAAATCTACCAGAGTCTGACTGGCTCAGTCACCTCCGACACAGGACCGTTAGCTACCTGCTGACCGTCACAGAATGGGCCAGAGAGGATTACTGAGAAGCGGCAGAACTAACGCTCCTCGTCCTCGGTGTGAATCCTCCGCGCGGCACGCACTTTCTGCGTCCTGGCGCATGTCACCACGCTCGCTGGATGGCGAAGATCATATACTACCTCAAGATCTACATGTTTAGCCACCAGCTAGAGCTCAGCAGTGACCTGTGCGTCAAGCTGCAGAGGATGGCGATCTTTGTGTCTCTGCTGTACACACCGGCGTGGCTGAAATCACCAGTAGCCGAGGATGCGCCTGTGAATGACCTGCAACTGCATCACGAACTCCTCCGCTACAGGGCCATGGACTGTGAGGTGGCTGATGCGGCGCTGGCGGTAGCGAGCCACCACCTGTGGTATCTAAGGCCACAGACCGTCGTTCTGTCGCTGTGCAGCGAGAAGTTGAGTGCGGCAGAGAAAAAGGAGATGGCGACCAAATTGAGCTGCCTAGAAGAAACGAACGACTACGCCAACGACAACTTGGTCATCCAACAGACTACACGGCTTTCCGACCTGATTGATGAACGTTCATGGATGATCTTCAAGGAGCATCATGTGTGCGGAACAGCATGGCTGATGTCACCGGTGGAAGACTGGGAGAAAAACGAAGAGTTCATGAAGCTGAAAGATTTCTCCAGAAGCCTGAAGGTAACCAATGACGTGGCCGAAAGGGGAATAAAGCTTATGCAGGACTTCATTGGTTCAGTCACGAAGAATGAGCAGCAGCTGCAGGATGTCATGCAACTTGTGGAAAAGCACAGGAAGCAGATGAGTGGCTTCAGCAAGTCTGCTCTGATGCAACTGTGAGAGTTGAATAGAGGGGGGATTGAACTTTCAAGTTGCATCTCCTCCTAGAGTTATTGACCTATTTCAATGATGTTTGTTTTTTTAAGAGGGAAATATATCATGGAAAAGACTGTGACGGCAAAATATTGATATGTATTTTCGAATAAATGGAAAAGTCAAAACTATGAATATTTTGGAATCTGGTTCCCTTAACGCAGGTAAAGCCTTTGACCTGAACTAAAAGGTCAACTAAGAGGTGCATGCAATCGAATTAGGTGTCAATGGAAAGCTGAATAGCTGCTCTAGCCAGCCATTAGGGTTAAGTAGTGAAAAGCAGCGCGATTGCTGATCTATAAGAGAAAAAGCTTGAGTTTTGATGTTTTTTTGCAAAAAAATTTTTTTTTATATTTGGATTCGCGACCCCTAGAACATGTTGGATTTAATTAATTCTGGCACCAATTAATTTAGGAGTAACGAAATAATGGGAAAAAACACCCCCACCCACAATTTTCTAAAATTGGGAAAAATGAGCAACCCTACTGTACATATACCTGTGTTTAGTCGAGTGCAATGGCATAAGAAAGTTGAGTAACGTTAAATAATCATCTAAGATTCTATGACCCTTTAAAGCATATATTTCTAGTAAAAAGTGGAATTTTGGGAAGGGCAGTACCAAAGGTTTCAGAACCATGAATATATCCCCCTTTTCCCCCATAAGACAAGAATTCCATGTAAAAGAAATAACTCACGACTAACACGATCCCCAAAACAAAAGGCAAGGCTGGTAACTCACTGCAGCTTCAACATCACGTTCCAGAGACAGCTGATCAACCACCGAGATCCCGAGAGCTCTAAGTTCATCGTCCTGGTCTTGTAGGTCCTGAGCTATAGAGCGAGTACTACTGTCGCCTGTCACGGTCTTATTGTCTCCACTCAACAGACTGTGGAGGATGCTTGAGGAGGAGGAAGAAGACATCACAGGCATTGTGTTCTCCATGTCAGGACCAGAGACATGTCCTTCATCTGATACAGGATCATCAGCAACTGCCTGTAAGTTACTGTCACCACTTGTGCCTTCAGTCTGCCATGAAGGATGCCTTTCTATCACTTGGGTTTCCATGATGGATCTGTGAAATAATGATAAAGCTATATCAATTAATGGAGTTCTATTCCAATTTTCTACACCAGTGATAAAAACTATGACGTACAGCATCACAGTCTAGTAGATAAACAAAACACTTGAATGAATATTTTACCTGAACTTTACGTAAATGTTTCAAATCTCTTGAGGTAAAAAATCATCACACTTACTCAATATTTTTCCACCTCCCACAATACAGGTGATTAGTTCTCAGCCAAAGGAGCTTCCATAGAATCAAGAACTCTAAGGAATAAAGACAATATATTATTAAACTATTGTTTATCTTTCTCCTGAGTTTAGCAAGAACAAGTCACTCAAGTTTAGCAGTACAATAGTCAGAAGTTCAGTCCTACTAAAATTTGAGAATTACGATATGGTTTCTGTGAATTCACTGAAGAGATGAACACAGATTCCTTAATATATTCAAATAACTAAAATTAAAGTTACTGTCATACAAGTTCTCACTACTGCTTCAAGATATACACCGACAGAAGTACACAAACATTGGTGAACAGTACATCAACAAAGTATAGCCCAAGAAAAGGATTAAAAACTTTGCAATGGGGAATCTATGTGCTTAATTTATTTTTTCAAGTCGAAATATTACTGCTTCAGCCTTCCCAAGATCTAAATAACTTGTAATATATATCAAGATTATCTCTATAGATTATATTTTTGATGATAAAGTTACTTAGAATACTTAAGGAGAATATCATAACAATCAATCTTGATTTTCCTTCTACAAAATTTCATTATAACGTGCACTTAAGCCTTCAATTCTCAACTAATACCAAACACAACCCATAAAACTTTCTGGAACTTTTCACCACAATATATATTCTCAATGCTCTTTTATTCGGTCTTTGTTACTTACTACTGCCTTCAAGTGGTGCAATACATCCCATTATTGAGATGGCAACACACTGTATCCTCTTAACTACTTCCTCCTACTATCATCTCTACTTACACTTTATTAATAGTTTAACAGCTACAATTTTCCATCCATACGGTGATTATTTACGACGAGAACACCACAGTAAATGGCTATAACTATTGCTATCAGGGTTACTACTCTCCTCCTAAGGTAAACATTGTGTTGTTAACCAAGAGGTGTAAGTTGTTCCTGACGATGACGCTTCTTTTAGTTAATAATTATGACACTAGATGACAGGAGTGTTAGTTTCGTTTGTTTATTCACAAAGCAGTATATAGTCTTTGGTTTATTTATAGCGACAGTTTCTAATTTATCAATTTATTTATGATGTAATGTAATTTTTTATTTAATATATGAGTTAATGTAGTCCTTAAACAATATTTTCCGAAATAAATTGTTCTTTAGAGTATGTTACACAACCCGTAGTTAAGATAGCACCGAAACATAATCTTCTTGGTGAACGATAACTACATGTTAACAATACTTCACGAACATACTAGTTAACGCACTAAACAATTAAAACAAATTAAATAAATTACCAGACCTTAGAGAACCTAACTAAACTTAAATTCCTGAATAATTAAATTTAGTTTTATTTTAAGGATCTTATATATGGTGACTAATGTAATATTGTCAAGAAAAAATATATGTTTGGTAATGTTCGTGGTATTATTTTAACATTGTAATATTTGCCTGGCGTAAACAAATTTAAAGGGCGTCAAGCAAACAAAGAACATGAGGAACTTACGACTTACTTAACACACTCCTGATTTACTACGAATTATGGAGAAGAACATGTGGAATGCAGCTGTCTTAAGGTAAACGAACTATGATGATTATATTGTAGGTTACTTTAAGTAATGTAATGCCAGGTAGTTAATGGTAATACAATAATTAACTTATATGTTTTTGTTCTATAACTTCTTTATTGGGTTAAGATCATGGAGGTGAACGCCCTCTCATTTCACCTTAAACCATCTCTCTGTTGCTTCATATGTGGCTTTTTGTCGAAGGTGTTAGTAAAGGTAGATGTTAACTTTGATAAAAATTATTATCTCCCCCAGGCGACAGATCATGTCCTCGAGTCCTGAGCTGAGAGCACTAGAAGCCAAAATCCATGCATGTGCCTTGACCCGTGACAACAGTGCAGCCATTGCCGAGAAGGATGCCCAGCGGAAACTATCAAATGTAAGACCCATTTCTTCTTTCTTATTACAATGAAACCTCCATATAATATACTTCTTTCTCCATATAATCTGTTATTCGGGGATTTTTATAACTAACGGACCCTCGATATAGTGGACTTTCCGTTCCATATAGTCTGTTAAATAGAGGTTTCACTTAATTTGGCTCTCACTTTGGATGCATTTATATGCACTGTAGCTTGACTTATAATACTTGTGATAGTAAGAGAAAATTATATAAACATAAGAACATAAGAATGGAGGAAACTGCAGCGGGCCTATTGACCCATACTGGGCAGTCCAGTTTATACCCAACCCCTGTTGCTCATATATCCATCCAACCTATGTTTGAAGCTATCCAGCGTATTCGAGTTAATGATGATATTTGGTAACGTGTTCCACTCGTCCACTACTCTGTTAACCTATTTCACGCCAAAATCTAAATTTGTCCAATTTAAAACCATTGTTACGAGTTTGCTCCTGGTTGGATAGTTTGAGTACCTTTGTAATGTCCCCTCTGCTTAACCCTGACTTCCATTTATGCACCTCTATCATATCGTCCCTCACTCTACGTCTCTCGAGGGAGTGCAAATTAAGATGCTTTAACCTGTCTCTGTACTCAAAGTTCCTAATGCCCGGGATTAGTCTTGTCAATCTCCTCTGAACTCTTTCCAAGGATTCTATATCTATTCTGTAATACGGTGACCAGAATTGAACTGCGTAATCCAGGTGAGGTCTCACAAGAGCAAGATGCAGTTTTAGGATGACCTCGCTACTCTTGTAACTAACACTCCTTTGTATGAACCCAAGTACTTTATTAGCCTTATTACGAGCAAAAACACATTGTTTACTTGGCTTAAGGTTCCTACTTATCATTACTCCTAAATCTCTCTTGCAGTCGGATTCCACAATGGCATCGTTGTTCATCTGGTATCTGGTTTCCCTGTTTACATCTCCTATACTGAGTACTTTACATTTGTCCACATTGAATTTCATCTGCCATTATTCCGACCATTCAAAAAATTTGTTTAGATCTTCCTGTACTTTTGCAGAGTCCTCGTCAGATTTAATTGCACGTCCTATTTTAGTGTCATCTGCAAATTTACTTATGTTGCTGTCTATGCCGATATCTATGTCGTTTATGTATACAGTATAATAAATAATAATGGTCCAAGTACTGAGCCTTGGGGAACTCCACTAGTGACGTTGCTCCAATGCGATTTAGTGCCGTTTATGCTCACTCGCTGTTTCCTGTCCCGTAACCACGCCCTGATCCATTTAAGGATATTACCTTTGATACCATGTGCTTCTACCTTTCTAATTAGTCTTTCGTGGGGGACTCTGTCGAAGGCTTTGCTAAAGTCGAGATATACCACATCATATTTGTGCCCCTCGTCCACTATGTACAGTAGACTCTCACTGTTGGAAAATGACCGGTCTATTCTTTCTCTAAAACAGAAGACGGATCACCTGAAGATTAACCCTCCAGCTTAATTCACCTGAAGATTAACCCTCTAGCTTAATTCACCTGAATATTAACTACCCTAATGTTAACTTAAACTCACCTAATCCTAATTTAACAAACTTAGCCTAATCCACCCTAATCTAACCCTTCTTAATCTAACCTAATACTAACTAAACCATTTATGAACTTAACCTAACGTAAACCAACCTAACCTAACTCCACCAGATAACATTAGGGGTGGTGAAACTTCAGGTGATATAAGCTGGGGCTAATTTTCAGATGACCCCACAAGAGGAAACAAAATTACCTCATTATCTTCAGCATCCTGGTCTGAAAACATAGTTGTTAATTAATAAAGTATATAATATCGATTTTTTCCTCTTTTTCTTCAGGCTAAGGACAAACAATATGCTGAACTCTTGGAGAAATTGGACTGTGAAGAAGTTATGTCTGCAGCCATCACAGACACTGAAATACGAGCCAGGAGGTTGGAGACACAAAGGGCAAGTTGTGTATTGTTTCAGAAATTGTTTGAGTGACAGGTGTTGAAATGTATAGGTCCTGATAGACATTCTAACTAATATTATTATTTTAATTAGGTACTAAAGGAACAAATTGCTGAGAAAGCTGCAAGTAAGGCAAAGGCAGAAGCTGAGAAGACCATAGCCATGATGTCTGAGGTGGACGAAGTCAGAGTCATGAATCAGGAGAGAGAAGAGTGAGTTGCACAGCACTGTTCATCAGCCTCACTGACCAACTTGAACCAGATAACTCATACATAGTGTATTATTTTACTTAATTATTTGTAAATGAAACTAATCTGTAAGGAGCTATTATATAATGGTAAACTTAAATGTTTTGTTGTGTCATTTGTCTTTAGATTTTGAATGTTTATAGAATAATTAAATGCTTACTGCTGTCCATGATTCAGCATTTACCAGTAGTAATTCTCTCCCTCTCAAGGCAGTTGAAAAAGAAGCACGAGTCTCACACACTCAGTCGTCAGTTCCTGTTGACGCAGAGTCGGCTAAAACAACTTCAGCAGGAAGAGCAAGATCTTGATGACAGGAAGCTGACAAGGTTGGCATGAAAGATGATCAGTCATATTTATATATATCTATAATGTATGATTTAAATTATTCACTCAATTATTTTATGAATAATAAGTGTGGTTCCATAGCTCAGTGTTCATCTCACATGTGGCGGCCATGGGTTTGATCCCTGATTTGAGTAAAGGATTGGGTTCACGCCTTGTATGCTAACTAGTGTACTGTATAGTGAGTATGCTGCTGGTGGTAGAACAACTTATCAGTGGCTAAAAGTTCTCTTGAGGTGGTCAAATTTAACCCTCAAGCACCTTATATATAACCTTCAAGCAACAGACATTAATCAGTGGTGTTTCATGATCCTTGCATTCCATTTTCGAACATGTGGAGAAGAGTAGGCAAAACTTAGCTAGTAATTAAGGGTTAAGTGAGACAGGAGGGAAATTACATTATAGAGAGAGAGAGAGTATACATTACAGTATTTAAATGAATACACCAAACTCCCTTAAATTATATATTTGGTTCTTCAGGGCAACAGAGGAATATAACTTGAGAGCTGAGCTGAAGAAGGAGTTGGAAAGACAAGAGGAAGAGATGGTGAGGCTGCAACAGAATCAACGAGAGCTGGCCCTCGTGAAGCAACTCGAGATGGAGCAGGTCTGTTACGACACCTGGCATCTTATGTGTTTATTTTAATGCGTCAGATAATCACTATTAATAAGCAGGGTTTAAATTATTTATATATACATCTGGGAAAAATATTATGATTCGTTCATGATTTATTTTTTGCCATTGGTGCAGCGTAAAGAATAATCTGCTGTTGTTTTGGGGGATTTAAGTTTTTATATCACTTTTAACTAACAGCAAGAGAAAGAGGTTCTTCGTCACACACGTCTGGAAGTGGAGCTGCTGGAGAAGCAAGTCAAGGAGAGGAAACTCGCGGAAGAAAAGCAACGGCGGGAGGAAGCATCGAGAATTAACCTGAAGAACGGATGGGATAGCCAACTGCAGTAAGTGGAGGCATTTGTGTTGTGTTGTTATGTGTGCTTTATGTTACCAGTACTTAAACCCTCATGTGACTGGCAAAATATCCTTAATGACGGATATTTTGAGACATTTTTCACTCTTTTAAGGGAAATTTTTAGTCCGTTATATATGTTAATGAAGTACGAGCCTGGCTGAAAGTGTGGATATATGTAGCATATTTCACCAGTTGATTAAACTCCCTCACACTAACCTAACCTAACATAACTAATCCTTACCTAACGTAAAATAATATAACCAGACATAATCCTAACTTAACCACACCTTCCGTACATATAGCCAGTGTTGCAGTGCCAATTTTTAAGGTGTTGCTCTGTCAAAATAATTTCCGTTTCCTAAACCGTATATATATATATATATATATATATATATATATATATATATATATATATATATATATATATATATATATATATATATATATATATATATATATATATAATCCGGCAACCGATAAACCGGAACCTTCAGTTTTCCGGCATGGATTTTGGAGTGTATTTTCAAATATTTCTTTGTTTATTTAATGAAGATATATGTTTTAGCTCATAAAATTCATTCAAATTACCTGGCCAGAATATAATTTACATTGCTGGAATTCTTACAATTTGATGGTCATTTTGAATATAAACATCATAGATTTTGCATTAGACATACAAATTTTAGATATAATGTTTACTCTGAGTAAATATGTTATCTTTTGTGCAAAATATATTACATTTATATTAAAAATATTCCTGGTCTTACAAGGAATCCAGCAATGTCAATTATATTATCCTAACTTCAGTCTGAAGTATTATTTATTACTAAAAAGGTAAATAGTCTGTTTTTCCCACACATTTATCTGGTAGGGAGGGTTGGTGGGGGAGGGAGGGACCGTCTGACCATCTGGCACGGTGTGAAGAATATTTTTTTTTTAGCTCATAAAATTCATACAAATTACCCGGCCAGAATATAATTTACATTGCTGGAATTCTTACAATTTGATGGTCATTTTGAATATAAACATCATAGATTTTGCATTAGACATACAAATTTTAGATATAATGTTTACTCTGAGTAAATATGTTATCTTTTGTGCAAAATATATGACATTTATATTCAAAATATTCCTGGTCTTACAAGGAATCCAGCAATCTCAATTATATTATCCTAACATTAGTTTGAGGTATTATTTATTACTAAAGGTTAAAATTAGTTTTTCACCCAACATTTCTCTGGTAGGGATGGAAGGTGGGGGGTGGGGGGGAGGGTTGGGACCGACCGACCATCTGGCCCGGTTGGAAGAGGGGGGAAGCAAGTTGGGATACTTTGATTGACAGATAGTGTCGTGAAGAATATTTTTTTTTTTTTTATTAACTGAAGATATTTGTTTTAGCTCATAAAATTCATACAAATTACCCGGCCAGATTATAATTTACATTGCTGGAATTCTTGCAATTTGATGATCATTTTGAATATAAACTTCATAGATTTTGCATTAGACATACAAATTTTAGATATAATGTTTACTCTGAGTAAATATGTTTTCTTTTGTGCAAAATATATGACATTTATATTCAAAATATTCCTGGTCTTACAAGGAATCCAGCAATGTCAATTATATTATCCTAACTTAAGTGTTTAATTTTCTTTGTTTAAAGGACTCTACAGGTAGTCATTTTCTGTTAAACTTATACAGCAAATATAACCATCAGTTTTCCGGCATTTTCGAAAATCCGGCACTCCTCAGGTCCCGAGGTTGCCGGATTTTTTATAGTCAACCTGTATATACATATACCGGTGTATATATATATATATATATACATATATATATATATATATATATATATATATATATATATATATATAACCGGTCGGAATTTTCTGGACCTTTAATTTCTCACTTGACTTGGGGTTTATTAAAGATTATTAGATGGTAATTGCAGTGGAAGCGCCCCTTTTGAGAAAAATCCTGAACCAGCACAAGAACACTTAAATTTACTAAACAGAATGAATTGTCCGTGACCCTTGGAAGGATAGCGTCTGTGACTGGGATGAATGAGACATACTGTAAAATTAAGACACTTATATTCCCTCCAACACTACAGACACAATCAAATAATGGTACACCAGCATATGCGCACCTCCTAACCTGAACTTAAAACACTACTCTGGGGAATAAAAGTTATACATGATATTGCAATTATTAGAAACTCATACAATGCCTCATTAAACACCAATAAACTCAAGTATTAAGAAGTGTTGCTTGCACACATGAAACAGGCCTTAAGGGCTTTCAATAAAATAATATCAACCACTGAGAAAGTGGTATTAAAAAAATAAGAAGTTAATAACTCTACAATGAATAGGCCTTAAGGGCACTCACCAAAATTATATCCAGCACTGAGAAAATGGTATAAAAAATAAGATCTTATTAACTCCACCCTGAATAGGCCTTCAGGGCACTCAATAGAATTACATTACCCCAACAGATGCACACTTCCTAACCTAACTTAAACACTACTCTGGGAAACAACAGTTATACCTGAGATCAGAATTATAAAGAAATATTTAATGCATTAAAGGAACTAAATCACAGTGTCACTTACAACATAAGGGAGAAAACTCATCTGAGAAACAGTTCCTTCATTCTCTGGTTTCAATTAGTGACACAACATTTAAAAAACAATACGATCAAAATTATTTAAGAAATATTAAACTACACACGTCAAGATAATATCGGTAACTCAAAATTTTTTATTAACTACACACAAAAATATTATCACTATTATTGAGATGTTACTGGGTCCACCAATACTCGTGAACTATGCTCCATTGCTCCACCCAACTCAACATACACCTGTAATAAGGGAGATAAGAAGTTTCTCTAGGTATCCCCTAGACTCCTGGTCTCAGTGTGTGACCATTAATTTACTCAGATAGCCTCAGTGTACTCCCAGTGCATCCATGGGCAGGAAGAGAGAATGCCAGCAGGTGACTATGGCCAGTAGGTAATACTGTACTTCTAGCTGACCGAGGACACGTGGTGCTGTGCACCCACGTGGGAAGAACTGATCACCCAATGCTATTGCTGGTCCCGTGTCGTTTTAGTTGTCGGGAGCACTTATTCACTCAAGAGATCTCTTGATATCCCCGCTGACGAGTGACAAGCCTGCACTGATCGTTCCAGCTGCGACAATCGCTAATCATCAATCATCAACAGCAGTCAATCTCCCACCGTCAATCTCTTGCAATCAAGTGGGTTCTGACGGAAACCCTGAAATTAACTCACTGTTAGCTCTTATACTTTATCACTGCCGTATCTAACCCCTATCTGAGATCGAATGAGACTTACTTGTTATACTGCAATAGCGCAACAGAGGTAACTAGACCACGTGACTTTTTTTGTGGATGGACGTGCAGGGACGTCCTGTCTGTCCGATTGCTTTCACGTGACTGAGGACCAACTAGCCTCGCGTCTCCCCAAGGCGTTAGCTTAGGCGTACGTGACATATTTTCCGCCTAACTAATAACTTTCTTGGGACACCCGTAATATTATTCAGACTGATAAACGATCTATAATAAATAATTTCAAATTTAATAATAGTCCCTTAACTTCATGAGTCGCATCATTATTAATTTGGCAAACTACATTCAATATCGTATAGGCCTAGTTCCAAAATCTCTCACTACATGCAGGAGCGCTATCCTCCTCAGTCGACCTTGAAAACTCAGTATCGCCCATGGTGCGGCGTTAGAAATTACACTGAATTTCTGAATATATATATATATATATATATATATATATATATATATATATATATATATATATATATATATATATATATATATATATATATATGCAAGTAAATCACTGTAGGTGCACGTGATCTAGGTATATGCTGATAACCACAGGGAAAGAAGAAAACACGAAGTTCCCAAGCGCTTTTGTGCAATTCACATCTTCAGGGGTGAGTACAGACTAAAGAGAAGTACAAAACAAGGTGTATATATACAGAGGAGGGTGAGACCAGGTCCACAATGGTCAGGTATTAGGTAATGACCCTACTAATCTTTAAATAGCACCGCAACGGTCGGTAGTCAGGTCAGAGGGCAAGGTGACCCAACCTTCTCACCTGGTTACAAATCTTCTTAATTACAAAATTGTCCAGTTTGTACATGCCATTACTCAAATTCATGTTGAATGCTTTGGTATGTTTAATGAGACTAAATTCTATGATGTTCCTACTACCAATTGAATTACAAGGTAATATTGAGGAGGCATTATCCCAGTCAATGCAATGCTTGTTATCCCTCAAATGAACAAACAGAGCATTGGATTCCTGGCCTATCCTAACACTATATTTATGTTGTTTAAGTCTAGTTACAAGATCTTTACCTGTCTGGCCTAAGTAAAACATATTACATTCCTTGCAAGGAACTTTATAAATGCAACCAATTGTGTTGTTGGGGGAGTTCTTGATTAACATTTGTTTAACAGTGCATGAGATTTTAAATGCCACATTGACGTTCCAGGTTTTTAGTTGTAAAGGAATGTGTGAGAAATTTTTGTGAAATGGTAATATTAAGATATTCTTATGGTCATGGGTGGGCTTGGGATCAGTTCTATAAAAAGTTTTCTTAGTAATGTTTAGGCATTTGTCTATGAAAGATCTAGGGTATTTAAGGTTTGAGCCAATATTATATATATATTTATATTCCTCATCAATGAATTCCGGACTGCAAATTCTCAAAGCACGTAAAAACATTGTTGAAAATACTGACTGTTTGACTATTATGGTGGGCAGAATAATAATGAATGTACGAACACACATTAATAGGTTTTCTATAAATACTGAACTTAAAAGTGTTACCTATTCTGTGTATCAGATAGTCTAGGATTGGCAATTTACAGTCTTGCTCTAATTCCACAGTGAATTTGATCGAGGGGGCTAAGTTTTTCATTTGAGGGATAACAAGCAGTGCATTGACTGGGATAATGCCTTGTAGCATACTGTATGTGGCCAGTTGTCAATTCTCTTTAGTTGTCTATTGTCTCTTTGAATGGGCACACAAACGTACGTACATGTAGATGTCTTCACTCAGGAATGAGGTAGGATAGAAACTCACGATGCGCTTTCTGTATATATATTGTTGTACAGCGCAGTGCTTAGGAGTAACTAGGTGAGGAGCTGTGAGAGATGTTGCTGGTCCAGTAGCCGAGCGTAGAATGCTCTCCCTGGACAGGCATGGCCGTATTTATACAATTTACGAGGATCAGGATTTGGGATGCGTGTAGAGCGAGAGCCAATCACAGAGGAGAATGCCAGAAGTACCCGGCACTCTGATCCTGGCGTTGCTACGTGTGCGTCCGCACTGTGGAGTAGGTCTACCAGCGTCGCTGGCTGTATGCTGATTGGCTGGTAGGCGTGTGGGAGCTCAGTCATCAGTATGAAGTTGTAGGGGAGAGGAGCCACTACAATACTCCCCCTCCCTTCCCGGCGCGGCGGGAGGCTGGATGTTGTCCGGGTTGTGTCCCACACATAACACATACCGGGCAGGTGTACGTACAACTCGGCCGCTACGTGTAACAACTCCGTCTAGTGACACAAAACCTGTGGGAGAATTAGGGGGAGAAAGAGGGGTTGGGATTAGAGGAGGTTGTACAAGCAATGGTTGTTGTGCTCCTGTTGCTGCAGGGGCTGCATCAGGAGGAGGGTCCATAGCAGGAGCAGGTTCTATGACAGGAGGGGGGTCTATGACAGGAGCAGGTTCTATGACAGGAGGAGGGTCTATGATAGGAGCAGGTTCTATGATAGGAGGAGGGTCTATGGCAGGAGCAGGTTCTGTGACAGCAGCAGGGTTCAGGACAGGAACAGGGGGTACCTGAGGGTGAAAAGAGGGTGCCCAGAAATGTCGTGGGCGTGGTGTTGCTGCTGGTGGTAACTGCGGGTAGACTGGTGCAGGCGTAGTTTGTTGGTGGTGCTGCTGGGCTGGGGGCCCAACGGGTAAGGTGGCCGGTTTGACTCGGTCTATGCTGACGGTGTCATGCCTGCCATTCCGGATAATCGTCAGGAACTTTGCTGAATGGGTAACCACCTGGAAGGGTCCATCGTAGGGGCGTTGTAATGGGTTGCGGTGAGCATCATGCCTGACGAAAACATACTCGGCTGTGAGTAGTGCAGGAGGGATGTGTTCAGGGCGCCGAGGAGGCTGGCGAGGGCGTGAAAAGACTGGTGGTCCTTTGGTTTCGATGTGGTGGACAATTCCCGATGTAGGTGGTGGGGGTAGAGAGACTCGGGGTGAGAAAAGCTCCTTGAATTCGTCGAGCAGGGAGGAGAACTCGTTGGAAGGCGCAAGACAGGTGATAGTGTTGGTGTGTCTGGCACGAGGACCCTGGATCTTGCGTGCTGTAGGCTCATGGATGAGGCATAGATGACTTGGTTTGACGCCGAGCTTGTGGAAGGTGAGGAAGTCGAAACCAAGGATGGGTTGAGACACGTCTGCTATCACGAATAACCAACGCAGAGTCTTGGGCAGCCCGAGGTCTAAGGCGAGGGTGCGTACGCCGTAGGAGGCGATGGGGGTACCGTTGGCAGCGAACAGGTCATAAGATGGTTGCTTTGACTTGTCTTGTAGTGAGGGAGGGATGAGGCTGACTGATGAACCTGTGTCGATGAGGAACTTCTTGCCGGAGGTGCGGTCGGTGACATGCAGTAATGAGACGCCTGAAGGGACCGGGGCTGAGGCGTCTACCAGCCTCCGGTGTTGCCGTTTCCCGAATAGGTGCAATAGGGCTCACAGTTTTGAGCATTGCAGCCGAAAGTCCGGTGATACCAGCAGAGGGTATATTTGTTGTGCTGGGGGCTGGCTGCTGTGCGTCGGAACTTGTAGGGCTTGGTGCGTGAGTCAAGAACTGGCACAGCAGCGAGTATGGAGGAGCAGAACTGCTCAATGGTGTCCATCCTGCGGTTCAAAGTTTGCAACAGGTCCCTGATGTCTTGTGAGGTATTGCTCGGCTGAGGGGTGTTGACCCGGCTTGCAAGTTCGGTGGTAGGTACTGGTGTGACCGTGGCGGCAAGGGGCGCAGCAGCGCACTCTGAAAATTCTGTCTGCCGCGGTTGCATACAGTTCTGGTGTCGCAGAGTAATATACTGCAGACAGGATGTTGCGTACTTGTGTGGGCAGCTTTTGTGCGTGAAGCTGGCGCAGGATAGTCAGGAAGTCTGTCTGCGTACCGGGAGTTCAACCTGCACATCTCTTCCCAGAGAAATCCCGGAGTTGAGTTTCCAAGGGAGATAGAAGATAGGCTCTGCAGGAGATTGGAGCGGGTCCGTTGGTAATGCGTTTTTAAGGCATCCCGCAGAGTGGCGAATTTGTTGTTCTCTGGAGGGTTGGAGATGGTCTGTGAGACTTGTGTGGCAACTTCAGTGGGCAAGGAACAGAGCAGGGTGCCGTACTTTTGCCCGTCTGTAGCTGTAGAGCCGATGAGAGCTGCTTCGACATGAACTAACCAGTCCTCTACGTTGTGGTTGAAGGTTGGTAGAGAGATCCGTCTGTCCATTCTTGCGGGAGTATATCACACCTGTTAGGGAAGGATGAGGGATGGGTGCTTGTTCCGATCCCCTTCCGTGTTCACAATCTCCTGGGAGGGAGGTGAACAGTTGCAGGGGGGACTTCGGGACGAATACACTTTTTAGGGTGCAGGTCCTTAGGCCAGAACTAAAAAAACAAAAGAAAAATAGGAGAATAGGCAAAAGAGCTCAAACCACGTTTGGAATATCGCACAATAGTTGCTCTCCAGCTGTGATGTGAGTCACTTACACCGCCAGTGGGGAGAACAGACTAATGCGATATAAACCTTACGGTCGTGAGATGGTGTCGTTGTGGAGTAGTGGGTGGTGCAGGTAGGCGGTTGGCCTAGGCTGACAGCAGGCAGGACGATCTTCTCAGCTCCAGTAGTAAGGCAGCAGAAAGGAGTGTGGTATTCACTGCTCCGGGGGTCACCAATTGTAGCGTACTGTATGTGGCCAGTTGTCAATTCTCTTTAGTTGTCTATTGTCTCTTTGAATGGGCACACACACGTACGTGTACATGTAGATGTCTTCACTCAGGAATGAGGTAGGATAGAAACTCACGATGCGCTTTCTGTATATATATTGTTGTACAGCACAGTGCTTAGGAGTAACTAGGTGAGGAGCTGTTAGAGATGTTGCTGGTCCAGTAGCCGAGTGTAGAATGCTCATCCTGGACAGGCATGGCCGTATTTATACAATTTACGAGGATCAGGATTTGGGATGCGTGTAGAGCGAGAGCCAATCACAGAGGAGAATGCCAGAAGTACCCGGCACTCTGATCCTGGCGTTGCTACGTGTGCATCCGCACTGTGGAGTAGGTCTACCAGCGTCGCTGGCTGTATGCTGATTGTCTGGTAGGCGTGCGGGAGCTCAGTCATCAGTTGGAAGTTGTAGGGGAGAGGAGCCACTACAGCCTCCTCGATATTACCTTGTAATTCAATTGATAGTAGGAACATCATGGAATCTAGTCTCATTAAACATACCGAAGCATTCAACATGAATTTGAGTAATGGCATGTACAAACTGGACAATTTTGTAATTAAGAAGATTTGTAACCAGGTGAGAAGGTTGGGTCACCTTACCCTCTGACCTGACCACCGACCGTTGCGGTGCTATTTAAAGATTAGTAGGGTCATTACCTAATACCTGACCATTGTGGACCTGGTCTCACCCTCCTCTGTATATATACGCCTTGTTTTGTACTTCTCTTTAGTCTGTACTCACCCCTGAAGATGTGAATTACACTAAAACGCTTGGGAACTTCGTGTTTTCTTCTTTCCTTGTGGTAATCAGCATATATATATATATATATATATATATATATATATATATATATATATATATATTCAACCCTTGTTAATTCGGACCCCTTCAGTCCGGATTTCGGATAATTCGGACAAAATCTAAACGAACTTTTTTTTTTTTTTTTTTTTTTAAGATTTGTAGGAATATTACCTACGCGGATCTTAAGCTAAACTGCTGGTCCACCCACTGCTGGGATAAAACACCAGCGTCTTTTTGGTCAAATGTAACATCACCACTAGTGTGGGGGGGATGCAACTTTTAGCTTCAGACATGAAAAATATTTACCATTTACTGCCAGTAAACAATGGAAATGTAAAATTTTTACCAATTAGTAATGAAAAGTTGTGCAGTTCCTTCAGCAAATGAAGCTCACCAACTTACAGTAGGCTAAATTACCTTACAACGTGTTTTCAGTAGTCGATGTTGAAGTTCTTAGCACAGGCTAACTTATCATATCATATATGGTATCACAGTTCTCATTGATCTACAGAAAATACCGGTAATAAAAACCTCTTTGATATTACACACTTAATATAATACCCGGTAATCTACTTCATCCTCCTATTGTTTACAACGACGCATGACGCACCACCAGCTGTTGAGTATTAGCTACACGGTACACGTGTTTTTCGAATCGTTTTCAGTTAAAAAACTGTTACATCAAGTGTATATTTTACCTTAACTGTGCCTGAATGAATATATTCTCGGAAATAAATAGTAGTTTTGCTGAAACGTGATGTATTTCAATGTAAAATAGGATAAAATACATGACGAAAACAAAAGACTTTACCTAAGCTTCCAATGTTCTTGAGATGTTATTCGTTTTTTTAGTAGTTTTCGGTTAAAATACTGTTATATTACAATGGTATTCTATTCATACTGTGCTTGATATAATACATTCACGGAAATGTAATATTTTTGCTGAAATTACGTACATATTACAGTGGAAAGTGGGATAAAATCGTGACGAAAACAATGACTTTGAAATATAATGCAATATTAACCCCTAAATCAGTTAATTCGGACAATCGGCTAAAACGGACACCCTTCCCCCCCCCCATTATTCCGAATTAACGAGGGTTGACTGTATATATATATATACACCTGTATATGATCTAGTAGTGGTCTAATCAGCTTATCCTTTCAATATTATTCACACATCTATAGCTCTTATGCGAGGAATTACATACCTACTTTTGAAAAAGTACTGTTTTTAAGTGTTTATAAGTGCACCTGTTATCAAAGTCTTTCTACAATATTGATAAGTCATAAATGTAAGTTGATCTGTAGGAGAGATTAATTATATGAGGATATATTGGGTTTTGTATTATTAATGCAAAATAAAGTTGATTGCTTGATTGATATAACTTATGTGTGGTGTGGTGGAGTGGATGAAGAGGAATACACTAAGGTGGTATGGACATGTGCCGAAGATGCATGAAGACAGGCTGACAAAAAAGTTTATGATAGCAAGAGAGAGGGGAATGTTGGGAGGGGTAAAGCCACCTGGGAGAAAAGAGTTAGAGAGTTTGTTGAAGAGAGAGCAGGAAGGTGAGGAAGAGTGTTTGAGAGAGCAAGTGAGGTGTGCAAGGATAAACTCACCTGGAGACACTTCTGCCATGGCCACCCCCTGTTGGGGAGTTCCCGGGAGGGAACAAGGCGTTGGCGATAATGATTGATTGATCAAAACAGAGGTGTCGGAGCGGCACTCCGGTGAGCTCCGGCAGCACTGCACCCCTGCATATAGCAGGTGAAAGCTGTAAGGGGCTAATCTTTGCATGATCTAAATCTTCCTTAATCTCTTTCTGCTATGGTACTTATCCTCTGATCTTTATTTCAGATATAAACAAGAACAACTAGCAAGAGAACAAGCAAAAGAAGAAGGGTACAGGAAAATGGTAAGTGACGGCATTACAGATATTTCTCGTCATGATCAAGATGCCGTCTTTATTGGCCATTTTTTTTAAACTACTGGTATTTCTCTTGAACGGAGCCTCATCTGACAAATATCCTTTAGTCTGTGGTCAAAATGTGTGTGTGTGTGTGTTTTGTGAGCCTATATGGATCACCTGAAGATTGACCCCCTCCTAAGTGCTCACCTGATGTTTCACCCCTCAGCTTAACCAGCCTGAAGTTGTACCACCCCAAAATTATCTGGAAAGGCTAATGTTCAAGTGATCCACAAAGACAAACGTTATGAATGGTCTCATTCATGGCCACAACTACACCATTGGCTGTCCATGAGATCTATTGGTGTTGAGTTGATGTAACAGAATAATTCTCATTGGGTTTTCACAGCTTCTTGAGGTGTTAGCTGAAGAGGCGCGACTCGATCAGTTGGTCTCAGAGGCTCGGAGGCGCCGGCAGCTGGATCACAGGTTCCTCGTGGATCAGCTGCTGGAGGAGAGACGAACCATGAGAGCCACTATCATGAGGCAGCAGCAGGAGGAGGACGTGTATGAACACCAGTACCAGCAGCTCAGGTGTGTAAGAATCAGCGATGTAGTGAGACTGACACACAGACCTGACCTTCTGTAATCTTAGCCTCTATGTATCTCCTGAACAATGGCCCCCCCCCCCCCCCACCTCCCAGATAGTTTTGGGTGGTTAAACTTTAAGCTGGTTAAATATTTTGGGGTTTAATCTTCACGTGATCAGTAAAGGTTAAACTTTCTTCAGGCCTCTT
The DNA here is from genome assembly GCA_958450375.1 of Homarus gammarus. NCBI lineage: Eukaryota > Metazoa > Arthropoda > Malacostraca > Decapoda > Nephropidae > Homarus > Homarus gammarus. The sequence goes on from CAUDMG010001784.1 coordinate 45,650, forward strand.
CTTTGGTCTTGGCTTCATCACTGTTAAGAATTATTAACATTTCATAGTTACATTTGCTTCTGGGACATATTGTTGATGATTCTTTGTATTGTAGTAGAGTGAAGTGAGAGAAACTAAAAACTTGTCCAATGTCAAAGTGAGTGGTGTAAACAAAGATGAAAACCTTTATCATCTTTCTGAAGTGTATCTTGGGATGGAGTTTTGAAGCTGCTTGTATGTGTGAGTAATGACACTTATTAGGCTGATCATTATAAACAATCTTACTTGAATTAACTAGTTATTAAACCCCTTCTGAAGCAACCATCCATGTTTTCTGAAGTTATAACAATATAAAAGTAAACAATAACATCAGAAAGAGGAAATATTGACAGCCTCAGTTAACCTCCAAGTGGGAAAACACAAGAGAAACTCCTAGTCTATTCCAAGATGACACCAGTACTAACAGAACACCCTACACCACTTATGTCAATTCCTCTAAGAAGTGTGAGGCTGGCATAGTTCACTTCAGTTGCATGATTCATTAGCTTCCGTCCCCAGTCAGAAATTTTATCTTTACACACATCTTATCAAGTGCCTGGGCTGCCGTGAGTACTGTAGTTGGTCTGATCTTCACATTAGTGGGACTACTCATAAGTCATTCTTAACAGGTATGAGGTTATAAACTGTTTGTATTATGTTATTACATTTTGAAAAATTACATTCTACTCTTTCTTTACCAAAAGGAAGAGTATCTTGGAGGAAGAAGAGAAACAGCTGCTTCTGAGACACGCCCCCCAGCTGATGCCACATTTCACACCGCAGCTGCTGGCTAGACTCAGGCAGCTGTTGTGAAGGACTACTGCTGCATCCATACATACTGGAACACCTACTGAAGTCATACTGTATATGTGGGACAGTCATATGACTCTGAGTACTGTAGACCTGAACCCTAGAACTTTAGCTTCTGTCTGTGCAGAAATTTACTTAGATAAGTTAAATTCTGGTTTATACAGATCCTTGGGAGTTCCTCAGTGACCCCCACCCCCTGGAAGTTCCCTCCAATCCTTGAGACAATATCACACCAACTGTGAGACAGGATGCAGATAATTTAAGTATTCTTCCGTAACAAAGACATTTCATTCAAAATTCTTCTTATAAGCTCAAAATGACTACCTGAGGCCAACATTCTTCAAATGCCTGAGCAATAGACCAAAAGGATTCTCCATAAATTTTTTTACAGTACAGTACTCAACTCATCAGAAGTTTTTGTTTCAAGTTGGCCACTACTGTAAGTGTCTCTTTATCTACTCACATCAATTTTACACCTGAAGTCTACTGCATTTAACTGTCTGGTAGAGGCATTTGTATCCAGTGTTCACTCAGCTTATCTTTAGTTTCCATATGTCGATATACAGTGATCCCTCGGTTAACGAACGCCTCGGTTAACGAAATTTCGGTTAACGAACTGCCTTCCATAAGAATCTTCAATTCGGTTAACGAACAAAAATTCGGTTAACGAATTTCTTACTAACCGACCTCAACATGTTTTCGCTTGCACTGGCCGGGCAACCAGCTTTAGTATCAGTCCGCCAATACATTAATCGGTTCTAGGGCTTAAATTCCTTACTGTTTTAGTAAATATCAATAAGTTTATACTATTCAATAATTTTATAAGTTTAATATTCAATTTTTTAGTCATTTTAACAATTATTGAACATAATTGAAGGTAAAGTGACTAGTTTAATGCGCAGCATCCAGCCTCTTAACACAGCAAACAGGCGTTAGTCTCTCTGTTTTCACTGGAGGTAACATCTTGCTTGAAACTCTCTTCAACTAAATCCTTTTTTCTGTGTTTCCAAGCAAATTATTGGTCATTTTGAAATATATTTTACATATTGACAATATATAATGCAGTGCAGTGTTAATTTAAAGAAAATAATCTTGAAATACACCAAGAGAACTAAAATTTTATGGGTGAAATGGTGCCATGGGGTGACTTCTCTTCCACCCCAATGCCTTCTCTTCTTCCTTCTCCTCCACCCCCATTCTAATTCCCATCATCATCATCATCCAGGAGCCTTTACATACACACCTCAAAGTAAGTGAACTTTTCTACCATTTTTGTTGAATTTAGGAAATTTTCGGTGAGCTGGAACCAATTACCCAAAAACCCATTGAAACAATGGTTTCGGTTAACGAACAACCTGTTGGAACGGATTGAGTTCGTTAACCGAGGGACCACTGTATATGCCTTTGGCCCATCCCAAGTAGGTTCCCAGAAAGGTTTATAGAAGTTGTGTACCAAAGAAGAAAAATAAAGTAATTAAGATTACACGCTGTAATATTTGTAACAAAGGAAATTAATAAAAGTCTTTTTATACATTTTTATATGTGATGCTTTCAATGGTCCTAAGAAATTATGTTATGACACTGTAGGCCTAAGTTAAACACTACAGTTAAAATGGTGTAAATTGTGGCCTGATAGTGTGTGTGTGTGATAAGGACCTTGAAGGGTGTAAGAAGACAACAGGAAACACAGTCGTATCATGACTAGGTTGATTAAAGGTGCAATAAACACTGAATCATCCTTGACTCATGGTAAATCTTGACCAATATTCTTCTTCTAAAACTGCCACCTGGATCTATGAATGGTCCTCCAGTGATAAATTCTGGATCCAACAGTGACAGCATAATACACATACCGTGTACAGACAGACAACACTGAAGCAAAACAAGTTTACGGTACCTATGTTAAGGTCTCCATAATGTGTTGATCTTTGACAGACTCCTGGACAAGCACTGGACAGATTAAGAAGTTGCTTTTCGTTACAAAGTCCGGAGTACAGAATACTTTAACGGAGATCTGTAACTGGTAACACACAGCACCGCTGACCCACTTCACACAAACTGATAAAAGTCTGGACACAGCCCCGTTACCTTCCTCCACAAGACGCAGAGATAACATAAATAGATTAAGATAATGTTGATATGGAAATTTTTATTATTATATGACAAGGATATGAAAACATGACTTAGTCAAGGGTATTTTATTGTGTTTATGATGTATCAGTTAACTCTAAGACCATATGTGCATAACATAAAGTATCTTCTGTACATGTTTTATTTTACATCACTGAATGGAAGAATCGCAGCCTCACTTGTGATCACCTCTTCGGGCGTGGTTTTACTCGTTAACATCTGCTCGGGCGTGGATCGACACATCAGGGAAACTGGGTTTGTCAGGAAATTCCACGGTAGTGTTGAGTGCGGCTTTACAGGTGTGGAAGTTGAGACAAGTGTCCCAGCAACACTTGTTATCTAGAGGACAGGCTCCATCATGAGGGCACATCTACAGAAATACCCAAAGTTAATTTAATTGGTAAGAATTTTAGGATATGTTAAGTTAAATTGGGCTTGGTCAGGTTAAATTAATGTTATGGTATAATCATCACGTGAAATAAGCTGGGGTGTTAATGTTCATATGATCTGTAACCAAAAAATCATTTTACAAAGTTGTCCTTAACTCCTTCACTTCAGATTGCTACTACAGGTATAAGATTTTATTTGGCGAGCACCAGGCGACTTTATTTAGCACAGAGAGGATTTCATACACAAGGGGTAAGGGACATGTCTTCCTTAGGGTTGAAGAGTCGTGTGTCAGGGGTGTTTGTGGCTCAGGGTAATAATGTTTCTGAAGGAGGGTGTTTAAGAGGACCATATTCCACAAAAAATTCTCTCCAAACTGATGTTATTCTTATGGGAAGGTGTAAAGAGAGTTGGTTTTAATGATTAGTTGGTCAAGAAAAACAAAGTTAAAAAAAATCTCTTAAAAATTATTCCCCTCCCCACCCCACTTATTTCATGAGATGATTAAACACCCTAGCTTTTCTTGGGAGGGTTAGGTTAAGTTAATATTATGGGAGTTAATCTTGGGGTGAATTACGCTGGGGGATAATTTGCAAGTGATTCTAAAATGTTCTAAAAACCTGACCTAGTGTGAGGGACATAATAAAACCATTTTTAGTAGAGGATAAAGTAAAAGGTTTATACTTACTTCAGGGGCCTGGCTAGTAACTCTTGGACAGTGAGAGCGTATGGGAGGGCAACTTCCGGTGTGGTCTGCCCGAAAAAATTTTAATGTCATTTCACTTATAGATATATACCATGACGGGCCCGACTAATTACCCAAATGTACCCAAACGTAGCCACAATGAAGTCAAATGATGGTCATACAAGCGTAAATCGGGCTGTGAATCACTTCTCGATTAGTATTTGGTGTCATAGTCACAAAAAATTGGTAAACTTAATTTAATCTGACTTAATAGATCGAGTGCATGTACCTAATCTAATCTAAAATAACCTAACTCAGATTAAATCAAGTTTACCAATTTTTTGTGACTTGGTGACACCAAATACCGGTCCGACTAATTACCCAAATGTAGCCGCAATGAAGTCAAATAATGGTCCTACATGAATAAATCGGACTGCTAATCACTTCTCGACTAGTATTTGGCGTCAGAAAGTCACAAAAAATTGGAAAACTTAATTTAATCTGAGTTAATAGATCGCGTGCGTGTACCAACGGAGCGAGGAATTACCCAAATGTAGCCAAATGTAGCCGCAATGAAGTCAAATGATGGTCGTACAAGCGTAATTCGGGCTGTGAATCGCTTCTCGATTATTATTTGTTGTCATAAAGTAAAAAAAAATTGGTAAACTTAATTTAATCTGAGTTGTGTTGTGTTGTGTTAGGTTAGGTTAGATTAGATTAGGTTAGGTTAGCTACATGCACTTGATCTATTAACTCAGATTAAATTAAGTTTACCAATTTTTTGTGACTTCGTGACACCAAATACTAGTCGAGGTTAGGTTAGGTTAGGTACAAGCACTCGATCTATTAACTCAGATTAAAGTAAGTTTTCCAATTTTTTGTGACTATGACACCAAATACTAATCGAGAAGTGATTCACAGCCCGATTTACACTTGTATGGCCATCATTTGACTTCATTGTGGCTACATTTGGGTACATTTGGGTTCATTTGGGTAATTAGTGGGACCGACCATGACTATTACTTCAGAACATGAGCTGTTATGTCTTATAAAACAACATACACGGTACATTAATCAAGCCTTACCTTAACCTGAACTAACCTAATTCAGCCATACCTTAACTTGATGTAACACAAACCTAAACTTAATCTTAACTTACTCTAACCTTCCCTTAAATTAAATTGTCCATAATCTAAGATACTCACAGCTAGGAATTCCATAGTCCACCCCAACCAGACCACAACAGTAGGACGTTCTATTGGGTTTAGGAGTAAGACAGTAGTACTGGCAGGACTCGCTGATACTCGCTGCCCCCATCACCGCCATCACCACCACCAACACTCTCTTCTCCAATTGGTGCTGCTAACCCAGAGTCATGGTAAGATATACGTGTAGTGATTTTCAAGATGAGAGAGAGAAGCTGCCAATCCTTGCTTCATAAACACTAGTTGAAGTTACGAAAAATGGTAGTTTTAGTTTCTATAATTATGGCGGATTCAAAGATATTGATAGTATTAAAAACGAACGACAGAATCAAATATATAGAGGCGGACATGATTGAAAGAAGAGAATTAATACTTTGTCTATAAACCTAATAATTCATTACATGACCAGGGCCTTGTTAAGGTTGGGGGGGGGGGGGGGGCTCATGTATTCTTCATTATCAACTGTATATTTTTTAAGTCTCAGTAAATTAAAATATGATTGGAATTTATCTACTACAAACATTTATTTATTTATAATTTAGAATTGAGCACATGATAATAAATAAATACACTTAATGTGAACACAGTATTATAATAGCTTTATTCATGATAAGAATTATTTTATAGAAATAAATTAGTTTAGAATAATATTGACAATGAAATACATGGGTATAGAACTCGTACATTTACAAGAAATTTTTCTTCTGATATACTATTTATAGTTTAGCACAAGATGACAAAAGTTACTTCACATAACGCATATAATAATAGCTTTAGTCATTGTAGCAAATATTTCACAAAAGAAGTACAAGGAGATAGAACTCAAACATTAACACAAAAGTTTTCTTCCTTGTTGCCAAGTTATTCACATCATCAGATCATCTTTGAAATTTAATGATCGTGTGAGATCAAACTGTTGAGAGAATACAGAGATTGCTTAACTTATTGTCTGAGAGCCATGCCCTCATACAGATCTTAATCCTGCCCATTGGTAGAGAAAGAAAATGGCATACTTGGCGTAAGCCTTAATCGTTCAATTTACACGACTCCTAATATACAATTCTCTTGTGGATAATTATTATCTTATTTAAAAAGATAATATATACTGTAAACACTAAAGAATGGTTTGATTTAGAACTTACCATTGTTGTGATGTGCTGCTGGGAAGTCACGCAGATGAGAGTAATAGTCAGACGCACACTTAGTACAGGTGAGCAAGGGATACTGATCACCTGCCCCAGTGCCCTTGTGCTGTGTTACATACATCTGTTGCACCATCCGGGAATTTTAAACTTACCTGTTTTGTTTTTTGTGTTTGAGAAAATTGGTGATTGGCTCATTCAGTAGATGTGGTTCGAGTATACCAGCAAATCATATCAGACAAAATCCCAAGACCAAAAAACACAAGTCATAATATTCTGTCTTGTCCTAATACCTTAAGATTAAAATAATTAGGTTTAGTTTTGGTCATAAAACCTAAATAACTAGCTATTTATATATTATTTTTACTCAGTATCGTATTTTATTTAGTTATCATCAGCTATGAATTAATATTTATATATTTTGGTAAAGAGGTGAACTGGCAGCGAAGAGCCTGAGTAGCTGACCTCGTCTGGTGCCAGCAGTGTGTGTGTGTGTGGGAATTTCCCTGTGATCTCACAACCAACGAAGGACGACTCTCTCCCTCGCTCTCTTTGTTGTTAGGATCAAAGACTATTATATGATAGTCTTTGGTTAGGATGGTGATATTTATCGTTTATAAGGTATACCTTATTGTTTGCGTGAGGACATACAGCAATATTTGCCGTATTTACACATTCACCTCATAACACGTACAGTACACACAATCACGCGACTTTGTACAGATAGATAAAATACACAAATACTCACGCACGCAAGCCAGCACATACTGTAACCACGCGCACAGCTCAACACATTGACCTTTAAATTCATAATACAGTACTGATATAATGACACATGGTCCACTTCCTCTTTGGGCTGAATCACCACTAAACTACGACTACAGGAAATTAGTATTCGCACAAAATTGAGTTTACGTTGTTGAAATATAGGATTTCCCTGCATTTATCATTACGCTTTCTGACTCCTCCAGGCAAGCGTACAAATGAAGGCCTTGTGTCGCTTCAGTGCCCCCCCCCCCCTCCTCTCTCTCTTCCTACATCATAACTATACTGTATTATTAGTCTGCTGCCGTCATGGGCAAGTCACGTGCCGTCCTTATCATTGTTATAAAGTTCCACCAAAAAAAAAAAAAAAAAAAAAAATCCCTAAACGAACCTGTACAATTCTTTTTTTTTTTTTTATCCTCTTCACCAATTGATCGGCTCGTTAGCCGTTTGGGCGATCGGTCACGTCTCTGTTACTCACAGTTAGCAAGTACTGGGCATGCACCGGCTCCTGAATGTACCTGAACCTACTCCAGTGTTGGTCAAGTCTGGTCTTGAAAGAGCTCTCACTCGGTGTCGTCACAACACTCTCTGGTAGATTGTTCCAAGAGTTCACAACTCTCACTCCGAAAAAGTTTGCCCTCACAGTTTTCTGGACCTGCGGCTTCTTCAATCTTGAGCTGTGACCCCTTGTGGGGCGAGCGTCCGCCAGCTCCAAGTAAGGACACTCGACGGAGTAGTGCCCCTTGAGATGCTTATACACCTCAATTAGGTCACCCCTTGCCCGTCTGTAGTATAAGCTAGGCAAGTTCAGGCGCTCTAATTGCTCAGGGTAGTTGAGGTGCCGAAGTGCAGGCACCAGTCTGGTGGCCCTCCTTTGAACATTTTCAACCAAAAAACGCGATTTTCCCTTAAAGTTTAATCTTAGTTTAAATAGTTATCATAGATTACACGCTGTATATCGATTACCAGAATCTCATCTTTCATAGTCCCCCCTTATAGGAAACGGGAAGATAAGAGTGGAAAGGAGAACTTGTTTATTTGTATATTAACAATACCGTCGACAAGTTCATCCCAGCTATTTCACAACACACAACTACGGACGACATGTAAATACTATCAATAACTTAACTGTTTGTAAACTTTATCTTTGCATTATAATGTAAAGGTGAACACAAAATACATGGTGAATATTTAGACTTACTGATGAGTCCAATGTTTATCACCAAGAGAAGTAATTTAAAATACTTTCGTTGGCTACTACGCAAGAAATTTTGATTAGCCATTAACCAAGAAAATTTGGTTAGGCTTTACACAAGAAACTTTGGTTAGAAGAATTCTAACTACTGAATGCCTACCTGGTCAGATTTAGTGATCAAATAAACACCTATAGTGCATCAGTCAACCTGAGTGTTTTGAAATTTCCATTATATAAGGTGAAGGTCCTTATGAGGCTATTTAAAAGAACCCGACGCCTAGTTAATACCGGGTAAAATAATCAGTGAATCTTTTGAGGGATTTTTAACGCTTGAAAAAAAAAAAAAATACAAATTAATCTTGTTTAGAACTTTGAAATAATAAATGAGGATATTTTTGTATAGTTATGCAAAGATGTTTATTAATACACTGAGCATGGAGCCTAATATGAACTAAAAATCAACCGATTTATAACATCAACACGACCATAGTAGTTAGTGCAGTCAAATTAATACTTCATAGCATCCAACAGAGAGCATGTTACTGTATGACGTCAATATCCCAAACGAAACACAAATTCCCTTAAATTGCTGCTCTTCAAACCGGTTAATATTGTATTCTTGAACATTTTTCTAGTTACGGCGCAATAAGAAGTCTCTCATGCTGGTTTTGTGATGCGGGGGGGAAATCTAGTCGGCGAGTCAAACAAGTCTTCATGAACCCGTTCATGTTAGGCTGTCTGACTGGTCCAACGCACACACGCACGCAAACATGCACACACACACACAAACACGTACACACACACACACTGGTGCACACACATAATGGTTGCCCCTCGTGTAACGAGGATTGCCGGCACAAGGGCCACTTAGGCGTGAATTTATTTTAGGTGTAGAAGCTGTCGCCAATACAACAACCACACCCAGAGTTAACAAGCTGCATGGCTCAATGTCAAGGAATAGTCCGAGAAGACCGGACAACTCCCCAACTGCATTGGCTAATGGTGTAAAGAAACTTGTCCATAGTTTCACTCTGTCCGGGGAAGACGTAGGAAGATAAACAAGACAGCAGGTAAGGTAACTGGAATCATCCATTATCTCCATATGATGTAACGTAAAATTTTCCCAGTGTGGGACTTCCAGGCCGGCTGACTTAACATGATCACTAATGAACACTAGCAAGTAATTACATTAAATCAGATAAAAATACTTTTTGTTTCGGTAAAATGAATAAATTTACAATATTCCAAGAAAACTTGCCGTTGTTTTAAACCAAATTTTCTTCATTTTAAGGTAGGGTAGCCATTTCCAAAAAGGCCATTTTTTAAATTTTTACGACTCTTATTTTTAACCTAAATTAAACATGTTTAATGGTGAGTTGAAATATAAAACGTTTTATAAAATATACTTAGAAGTGTTAATTTGTCATATACAGTATTACTATAATGTAATGAAGGCTATTTTGTGGGTTTCTAAAATTAAATTTTTTTAAACGCACTGTATATGTTACATACATGATATATGCATTCATGCAGTATAAATAAAGAACTGAAAGAAATGAATATTCATTTTTACTCCTGCTGGAACAACATACTGTACGCTAACCAAATTAACTTACTTCACAAACTAAAGGAAGTAGCCTATTTACCAATGTGGCCTTCAGTTCCCACTGCTTCAGTATAGGTAATTTATATAATTCTTTTTAGACAGGCCCAAAAGAGACGGACAAATTAACTTCCTGCTTGAGGTGGCGCAGGACGGAGGACTGAGTGCTCAAATGCAGGACGTCTGGTCAGCCTATTTTAACGGTGAGAAAACGTGTTTGAAGGTACAGTCCCAAGCAATATTTGTACAGGAGCCAAGTAGTGTAATAATAATAGTGACATTTCATTGGATCCAAGTCATATAATTTTGAAATAAAACTTCTTTCTAGACAGTTTATTCACCCATAAATCATTTCTAATGGAAAATAAAATAACATTGTATCTTCCCAGGTGTTTAGACTTTTATATATCGTATTATAGAACAACAGGAAGTGGTGTGTTACAGAAATACCCGCCACCACACGGGATCTCTTCACTCAACGTGCTTGTAAACATAGACTATATCCGGACAGATGGGCTATTGTGGAAACACCTGTCCAATGGTGGCCGGATGTTATGTTGTGGCACCTGAGGCGTCGAGGGTACCTAGTAAACATGAGGCAATCTCTTCTGGGAACTCCTTATTAGTGCTGCAACACCTGACCCAAGCTTCTGATAATACGTAGAAAGGCTTGGGTTACCTGGTGAAGATACTAGGATTACCTGGCCGCACCATTTGGGTTACCTGGTCAAGACACTAGGATTACCGGGCCACACCATTTGGGTTACCTGGCCAAGACTACGATTACCTAGGTACACCTTTGAAAATCTCCTAAGGAGGGCCACCAGACTGGTGCCACCACTTCGGCAACTCAGCTACCCTGAGAGATTAGAGCGCCTACAACTGCCTAATTTATACTACAGACGGGCAAGGGGGGACCTAACTGAGGTGTATAAACATCTCAAAGAGCACCACTCAGTTGAGTGCCCTTGCCTGGAGCTGGCGGACGCTTGCCCCACAAGGCGGTCACAGCTCAAGGTTGAAGAAGTCACGTGTCCACAAAACTGTGAGGGGTAACATTTTTGGAGTGAGAATTGTGAACTCTTGGAACAATCTGCCAGAGAGTGTTGTGACGACACCAAGAGTGAGCTCTTTCAAGACCAGGCTGAACCAACACTGGAGCAGGTCCAGATACATTCAGGAGCCAATGCATGCCTAGTACTTCCCTGAGCCAAGACTAGGATTACCTACTCAAGTGTGTATATATATATATCTCTATCTATCTATCTATCTATCTATCTATCTATATATATATATAAATATATATATATATATATATATATATATATATATATTTTTTTTTTTTATTTATTTATTTTTTTTTGTCTTGCACAGATCCTGGCAAGCCGCTGTTGCGGGGCCAGGAACCAGTTAGCTGCGGCCGAGACAGGTGGAGATTTCAATGAATTGTCTTCGTTTACCATACTGTCTAACTTTGTTTTCTTTAAGGCGTTATTAAAAATTGGTTTCATAATCCAGTTAACAGTGAGCTTGCTCGGCTCGCAAGAGAGTGGACCCGGTGTTCGATCCCCGGGCAGGGTGAAACTATAGACAAGTTTCTTTACTCCATTTGTCACTGTCTTCCCAGCAGTAATTGGGGACCAGGGCCGGTATACACAAAGCTTTTAAGTGCTAGCAAACAGTTGTTAAGGCTGACATTTTCCTCTTAAGTACTAATAGTACATACACAAAACTTTTAGGGGCCTTAATAGTTCTGTCAAGTTAAAAGACCTCGAGAGCACGTTTAAGTCCCATAATAGTCGTCTGTTAGTTGATACCAAGGAGAACCAACATCATCACCAGCAGCGGCAACACATTTATCAGAAAGGAGAGATATATTAAATAGTGTGAATATATTGTGTGTATTCCCTCTTTACAGCCGAGATCTTTTTTGACTTGGACAAGACTGACAATCAGCGTGTCTCACACTGACCACACCAGGAAATGCAGCATTAACTCTCATGATAATTTCCAGCCATACCCTCTTTGGTTATTTATTGTTAACCACACATCAACTTTTTTCACCGGAAAAATATATTTTATCGCAAATTTTCTTGCTGATTTAGAGGATTCTGACATTTATCTTTGGGGCAAATCACTCTTTTTAGTTAGGTTAGGACGTGGCTTGTTAGGTCAGATAACCCAACCTAACTTTTTTATAGTTAGGTCAGATTGGGTTAGGTTAAGACGTGGCCTGTTAGGTCAGGTAACCCAACCTAACTAAAAAAGGTGATGGGTGGAAAACAAAGCGAGAGCGACGCTGAGTGTCACCATAACATCAAATTGGGACTTTGAAAAATTCGTGATTTTTACATGTAATAAATCGCGAATATCGCGCTTATTTTTGGAATGCGCCGCTTAATTAAACATGTATTTTTTCGTTACTCGATGAGATCTACTAAATGGTAAGTAAAAAAAAAATGTAAAAAGGTGATGGGTTGATAACGAAAAATACCCCCCTCTTTTGTCTTCATTATTCAGGAAAGTCTTCAAGCGGTCATTCAATATTAACCCTTTCTCTTCAGTGGCATCCACCAATAATAAGTCTGGTCTGCTGTCCAGTTGGGCTTCCTTTTCTTTCGTGGGGTTGAGACTTCATTCCCTCAATAACACGTTGTTCACAGACAGCACGGCAAGGAAACGCCACCGATCACTATCCTTGGTTAATAAAGCCTCCTTCAAACAGCAAAGATCAGATTGTTTTTATTTTGATGATCATAATGTATATAAATGTACATATTCAAATTAATCTTCATAGTTTTATTGAGGCTATTCAGCCATAAGACCATTTTCTATGATGAACTGCTATCTTTAGCGCTGTTTAGCGGTACTTAACAACCAACTATTTGTGCGGTAAAAGTTTGCTAGTTAAGCTTTGTGTATAACGTTTAAATTTTACTGCTAGCTAACAGTACTATTATGTCATTAGCATAAAAGTTTTGTGTATACCGGCCCTGGATGTTAATCAATTTGCGGACCGTGTTCCGGGGTAATGGTTAGCCAGTGCCGTTGGCGAGTTGTCCGGTCTTCTCGAACTATTCCTTGACACTGGGTCATGCAGCTCGTTAACTCAGGGTGTGGTTGTTATGTTGGGGACAGCTTCTACACCTTAAACACTGGGTCATGCAGCTCGTTAACTCAGGGTGTGGTTGTTGTGTTACGGACAGCTTCTACACCTTAAACACTGGGTCATGCAGCTCGTTAACTCAGGGTGTGGTTGTTGTGTTGGGGACAGCTTCTACACCTTAAACACTGGGTCATGCAGCTCGTTAACTCAGGGTGTGGTTGTTGTGTTGGGGACAGCTTCTACACCTTAAACACTGGGTCATGCAGCTCGTTAACTCAGGGTATGGTTGTTGTGTTGGCGACAGCTTCTACACCTTAAACACTGGGTCATGCAGCTCGTTAACTCAGGGTGTGGTTGTTGTGTTGGGGACAACACTGGGTCATGCAGCTCGTTAACTCAGGTGTGGTGTTGTTGGGGACAGCTTCTACACCTTAAACACTGGGTCATGCAGCTCGTTAACTCAGGGTGTGGTTGTTGTGTTGGCGACAGCTTCTACACCTTAAACAAATTCACGCCTAGGTGGCCCTTGGGCCGGGTACCCTCATTGTACAAGGGGCAACCACTTAAGCTTTTATTATTATTATTATTATTATTATTATCATTATTATTATTATAGTAAAACAGAATAGAACGTTGCTGTGTGACCCAGGCGAGCAAACAGGAACGGACGAAGCTGCATCCTGGTTCTTCCTGAAGCGGTAAACTGACTGAGACGACGACATTGTACATTGGACTGAGACATACCCTTATCATCACCAAACTCTATTCTAATCTGGCCGAAATTCATTATATATATACTAGCCGAATTACCCGCGCCTTGCGCGGAACATTTTCTGTCGACCATACATGGGGATCCTTCATTTAGGGGACCACATGGGCCATGGATCATGTGTTTCATGACCAGATCATGGAGTTCTTTATCTTGCTCTTTTTCAGGGATTTCTGCAGAAATTGTCAAATCATATTCTTCGGCTTTGATTTTGTGCTCTGGAGCTATCCAGAAAAGAAAGTGTGCATGGGTAAACCTCTCTTCTGGTACTCAATGGTGTACAGCCACGCTTGTAAAGTACCAAATATTCCCTTCTTCATATGTTCCATAAACTTTTTCACTTTTAATCTGAAGACTCTCGCAACAATATCTGGTCGATCATGACTCTCTTGTCCGGGAGCCAAATTGTCAACAATTTCGGGCCAACGTGGATTACATGTCATAGTGATAAAGTAATCTGCTCTTCCGTAGTGTCTCACAAAGGCCATCGCATCTGACCTTTTTTCATGAAGGTCTCGAGGACCACCAGTATAGGTCGCTGGAAGCACAATGCGACGACCAACTTGATTTGGATCTCCATCAGCAGCAAGCAGACTATCACGTAAATCTGAGTAATTTTCAGCACGGAGACTTTGCTGTTCTCTTCTCAAAAACTTCAATCTTTCAGTTTCTATTTTGCAGTATGCATCCACCAAGAATTGCTGGAAGAGTCGCCTTCCAAGCAAGAGGTAGTTCCCTTCTCTGCACATAATATGGAAAGAGTAAAACTGCAACTGTGTGACTTTCCGACCATTTCTCCCTTGCAAACATATGTGGTAGCAGTCTGTTCCATATGGAAAAAAACAATGGATACATCAAAGGATCATAGGATCGATGCATCTCTGAAATTCTCCTCAATCCACCTTGTTTCAACTGAAGAACAATATCTCTATTTTCTGTAGGCTCATTTGACATTAAAATTGCAACTTCAGCCCCTGTTGGTGCATTAAGACGCCGAGCATGTTCTCCCTGGGCACGCTTATTTTCCCAAATTACAATTTTCTTGTCATTTATGTTTCCTTGCCGTACTTGCTCTAGCGCAGTCTTCAGCTCCATCACATAATGATTATTTTCATTTAACCAGGCTGTAATTCTCTCCAATATATCAGCATTCAAGTTTTGATGCTCTCAGTTGATCTCAGTTGATCTTCCAAAGTGTCCAAAAAGTAAACTTGAATGTATCTTGCTCTTCTATCTTCAGGAGGCATCAGTGACCCAAGTTGATGGTAAATTTGACCTTGGATTCTTACAGATGGATTCCAACCTTGGACAGATGCATGTTTGTGACCAAAGCTGGTCTTGGCAAACAGAGAGTTGTACTCCCTGAGTCTTGACAAAAAGTGTTTGCTGAATTGACTTTCCCCAGTGAACAGTTCTTCAAATAACTGAGGCAGAGGTGGAAATTGATCCAGTGTAACCTTTCCATTTCCACAGCACATTCCTAGTGATTCTCCAGTAAATTTCTTAGCGCCACACTGACAAAGTTTGGTCATTTCTCCAATTGCAGCCTTGTTACATGGGTCATTTTTGTCATACAGTAATGCAGAACGTTTAGCATTTTGAATCTCACGTTGTCTTAAGTTTTGATACCTGTTTCTATCAGCAATCAAACGCTGTTGTCTCTCTTCTTCAGACTCATTTCTTCTTGCAACTATATGGCGAAATCTATCTTGCTCCTGTCTTTCTTGATGCTCACCCAAGGTTTCATTTTGCCGAGACTCTGTTTGCCTCTGTCTTTGCCTAGAAAGTCGTTCTTCCCTTGCATCACAGCTTTCAGATTGACGACGAAGCCTCATCTTTTGTGCATGTGGAGTATTTGCATAACTGGACTTTCTTTTTCGTGGCATAATGGATGTGTGAAAAAAATATATAAATGAAAATGTTAAAAATTAGAGGCATTAACTAATAATTTTTCTTGCCATAATTCTAGTGATGTTTTGTCATAGATAAAATGTCTAAATTTGCCAAATTTTTCTATAAAAGAGAGGTAATTTTTGTTGTTGTTTTACGTTTAA
This sequence comes from Homarus gammarus, assembly GCA_958450375.1. Taxonomy (NCBI): domain Eukaryota; kingdom Metazoa; phylum Arthropoda; class Malacostraca; order Decapoda; family Nephropidae; genus Homarus; species Homarus gammarus. The sequence continues at coordinate 61,522 of CAUDMG010001784.1, forward strand.
TTAATGGAAAAAGCCCGGGATAATAGAGGTTCCAATACTCAAGTTATGGGCTTCCAAAATTTTCAATATAGGGGGGTTTAGCCCCTATTAGGGTGTCTTAATATTATTGAAATTTGCTGATATTTTGTGAATAGGCATCATTTCTGGTCATTTACCTATGGTTTAAATTTCATTTAAATCGAAGGGAAAAAAATTTTCAGTGGGGGGGGTTTGTGCCCCCCGGGGACCCCCTTTGATCAAAATGAAATATACTTATCCAAGTACCCTAGGTAATGTAGTTTCAGAATATATATGGTTATGGGGGTCTATCTCCAAAACCCTAGGAGGAGTTCGTGAACAAGCAGACAGACAGAGGCTACAACTTTATATATATATATATAATCAACGACCTCACCAGCAAGGAATCGAACCCTCGACCTACTGGGTGTGACTAGGGAGCGCTTACCGGCTAGGCCACAAGGACACTAAAAGCAGTTCTAGACTCTGTTATATTTCACACAAAGCCTGTTCATCGAGCTTCATTTTTAGTCCATTTAACACGCGGACTTTGAACATACAATCAACGACCTCACCAGCAAGGAATCGAACCCTCGACCTACTGGGTGTGACTAGGGAGCGCTTACCGGCTAGGCCACAAGGACACTAAAAGCAGTTCTAGACTCTGTTATATTTCACACAAAGCCTGTTCATCGAGCTTCATTTTTAGTCCATTTAACACGCGGACTTTGAACATACAATCAACGACCTCACCAGCAAGGAATCGAACCCTCGACCTACTGGGTGTGACTAGGGAGCGCTTACCGGCTAGGCCACAAGGACACTAAAAGCAGTTCTAGACTCTGTTATATTTCACACAAAGCCTGTTCATCGAGCTGATGGCGCCGTGAACCTCAATGGGAAACTGCCCGTGCCTCGTATGTGGTGTCAGTAGCATTTTACCGAATCCAGCTGGTATGAAACGCGAGGTACATATATATACTTCATTTTTAGTCCATTTAACACGCGGACTTTGAACATACAATCAACGACCTCACCAGCAAGGAATCGAACCCTCGACCTACTGGGTGTGACTAGGGAGCGCTTACCGGCTAGGCCACAAGGACACTAAAAGCAGTTCTAGACTCTGTTATATTTCACACAAAGCCTGTTCATCGAGCTGGATTCGGTAAAATGCTACTGACACCACATACGAGGCACGGGCAGTTTCCCATTGAGGTTCACGGCGCCATCAGCTCGATGAACAGGCTTTGTGTGAAATATAACAGAGTCTAGAACTGCTTTTAGTGTCCTTGTGGCCTAGCCGGTAAGCGCTCCCTAGTCACACCCAGTAGGTCGAGGGTTCGATTCCTTGCTGGTGAGGTCGTTGATTGTATGTTCAAAGTCCGCGTGTTAAATGGACTAAAAATGAAGTATATATATGTACCTCGCATTTCATACCAGCTGGATTCGGTAAAATGCTACTGACACCACATACGAGGCACGGGCAGTTTCCCATTGAGGTTCACGGCGCCATCAGCTCGATGAACAGGCTTTGTGTGAAATATAACAGAGTCTAGAACTGCTTTTAGTGTCCTTGTGGCCTAGCCGGTAAGCGCTCCCTAGTCACACCCAGTAGGTCGAGGGTTCGATTCCTTGCTGGTGAGGTCGTTGATTGTATGTTCAAAGTCCGCGTGTTAAATGGACTAAAAATGAAGTATATATATATATATATATATATTCAAATAGTTATACAGGGTGAGTATAAAGTCTTTCCTTGATTACAAACATTTTTTGCACAAAACATATGCTAGGTACAAACATACAGTTTTTTGCAGCTTAAAATATGCATGAAAACAAATCTATGAATTCGTCTACACAATGTTACAACATTCATGTTTCTATCTAGAATAGTCTTCGTGATATGATTTTTCATAATCAGGGAAAGACTTTATGCTCACCCTGTATTTTCCATTCAACACGACGTAATACCTTTCCGAGAAGTTAACGTTATGCGTCTCGGAAGGACGGTTACGGGCGCCCTGAATAATTGAGGGCATGAACCCTTTAGAGGTCTATTGGGAAGTCCTGCGCTAGAGGATTGCTGTCTTTAAAAAAGAGCGGGATTTATTTTTACGGGAAACGCTATTTATTAGGACTTGGGAATTCGATTTATTTTGACGGGGTAACGCGATTTATCTATATTTCTTCATGCTTTCCCATTGGCTCTCTGTTTTTGTGATTGAACCCGTGTGAATTTTCGACATGTATAAGAGAATTTAATTTGTATCATGCCATGTTATACGCCTAAAGCTTAATACTACACATCACAATCACAGCTTAATCCTTATTGAATAGTTTAAGCTGGCAGTTGCTTTAGGTAGGGGTGGCATTTATTGAAAGAAATTACGATTGAAAAACTGGACGGATTTATTTTCTTGCATGATGGAAGCCTTGAGGTTATTATGTTTTTACTACGTTTCATTTTTTTTAATCTCCCTCCCACTTTATTTACACATTAATCTATCTTACTTTTGTAGTGTCTGTTTGTCTGTCTCTCACTTATTCACCCACCTCACCGGGCAATCATCATCATCATCACAACTATCTTCATCATCATTATCATCATCACTACTTCCTAACCACAACAAGTGTAAGGTGACCTCGGGCGAAGAATGGCTCGCCGACACACTCATCACTTTCAAGACGCTTCAACATAATGAAGTATTGACTCACTTCCTCAACATGTATACAGTATATAATCTTCCTATGTATAATATTCAATAAACTATGAATGAAGAACTGAATAATGAATGATGTGTATTAATACAGTACTTAGTTTTATTCCCTGTACTAACTTGATACTTATGACTATCAAAAGAAGTATGAAATTTAGGTAATGTAATTTGGTGGTAGATCGTATGGTGGTAGATGGGGGGTAGTAGATGGTATGGGTGGTAGATGGGGGGTAGTAGATCGTATGGGTGGTAGTAGATTAAATGGTGTAGAAGTAGATGGTATGGGTTATAAATATATGAATACAAGTACGGTATTAACATTGTGTGTGTCAGTACTGTATATAACTATCAAAACTTGTTATACTGTTATTGCTACGCTTCAAAAATCATGACACAACTTTTCTGTATATTTATGGTTAAAATATATATATAGGGACAAAGAGATTGAGAGAGAGAGAGAGAGAGAGAGAGTAGGTTCTACTCGAATCAAAGGACATCAGGAAGACATTTCAATATAATCATCGTTCTTGCTACAAGGTAAAGACAAAAACCTCGCTTGTGGGCGTGTGTGGTGAGATTGAAGGTCAGTTGGGAAGTCCTGTAAGCTCAAGAGCGCCCACAAGAACCGGTCCAGACTTGTGGAGTGTTGCCTCTGCATTCTGCCAGGCCGACCACAAGTGACTCAAGACTTGAATTCATAGGTTCGTCCGGAAGATGAAAATTCCTGTTTACTTAGATTAGGTTAGGTTAGGTTAGGTGAACGTTAGGTTAGGTTAGGTTAGGTTGGGTTAACGTTAGGTTAGGTTAATATGGCGTTAGCGTTAGGGTGATTAATGTTAAGGTGAAACAAGAACTACAGGCCTTTACTTCAGAATGTCACAAAGAGTCGTCGTTTGCCGATTTCCACACCAAATGCCCGTCATAACTCAGTGTCCAGCAAGTTTTTTTCATCCTCAATTGAACAGAAAAAAAAATCACTCCTGGAACCTTCAGTTTGATAACCTTGGTCTCATATAACAACAGAATATCAGGCAAGTAAATTTTCACCTGCCTGCACACACACCCCTTGGTTTTCCCCCCACACTATGATCACCTGCTCACTAGGAAAATTTCTACCATGACGTAAAACAAAACTAAATAAAAAAAAATCCAGGAACCGTGTGTAATGGAGTCACCTAACAGGGATGGTAAAAACTGTATAATAAACATATAATTCAGGCTACAGACTTTATATATACCATTTTATACTCTCTGTCCTGTGTTCTATTATTGTGTTGCATTTTTTTAAGTGTATAATTTTGTATTTGATTGTGATTTTCTCTGTTATGTAATACGGTATTAAGTTAATCCTTCAGAGGTGGGTTTAGTTCCAGTTTACACAGTGTAGATCTTTTAGGCAATACTGGTGCTATTGTCGGTGGCAGTGTTATTATTGTTGTTATTATTACTGTTATCATTATTATTGTTGTTATTATTGTTATTATTATTGTTGTTGTTATTATTGTTGTTATTAGTGTTATTATTATTGTTGTTATTATTATTGTTGTTATTATTGTTGTTATTAGTATTGTTGTTGTCGGGTCATTGGTGTTAATACATATGAATCACTTTTTTTTTACGTTTCAACAGGTGTACCTGAGGCACCTGTACACCAACACCCATATTACAGGTGAATGAAGGTAAACACGTCTCATATAACACACCTGGAACACAATTAATACATTGTTTATATATATGTATGCCAGAGATCAGTTAAAGGACACGATAAGTCAGGGTCATGAAAAATGGCAACACCTCCCCCTAACAACAACAATGTTCGTACCCATGTTCTCTCCTCACCCCCCCTCCTCACCCCATGCCCCCCTCCTCACACCACATCCACTCCTCATCCTCGAGTCAGTCCCCCCCTCGCCCTTCAGTCAGTTCAGGTTTGTCTCTTCATATATCTTTTTCATCCCTTCTTTAATTTCAGAATTATTAGCCTTTTTATTCTCCCTCTTTCTCCATAAAATAAAAGTGTTTAAAGACATGTGTGTGTGTGTGTGTGTATGTGTGTAATTTGCTGAATCCTGGAAAATTCACCTGAACTTTAGTCACCTCTTCTTATTTCACCTGAAGATTAACCACTTTAATCCTACCAGGGGGGGGGGGGGGTTAGGTTAGGTTAGGTTAGGCTAGGTTAGTTACTCTTCAAGGGAAATAATAAGGGTGTCTAATCTTCAGGTGACAACGTACCCAACACTAACCTTCCCACAACTGGCCACGATACACCTTGTTGTTACGATTGAGCTGAATACTGTATACCTGTCCGCCTATGATAGATGACACCTGGCCTCCCACCTCCTCAAAACACGATTAGGTTCATCTATTCTATCCCAGGTGACCTGACGTACTGAAGGGTCAAATTTTGCCCCCCCCCCCTTCCTCCCACCCTTCTTACACCGTAATATCCTTTATATATAGAGAGAGAGAGGTGAGTTTCCTGTTTATTTCAAGAGCGTGAGCCATTATCATCTCTAGGTCAGGTTTATTTTAGGGTTTGTTTTCCTATTAAATCTAACCTCACGGGGAAACAAAGACTGATTAGCTGTCAACGAGTTATCAAGTTGTTTTTCTACCACACCTGACTCTGATCTACCCGTCTCTCCTCTACCGTGAAAAAAGGTTAAATATGGAGCCATCAGATGTGTTTGTTTATGGTTGAAGTGTCGTAAATCTCCCTCCCCCCCCCACTGAAGAATTGGCGAAGGTCAAGTTGGAGAACTTGAAATTAAGGGAAGAGCTGGCGATGTTAAAAGGAGAGGCTGGACGAGTAAAGCCAGTGGCTGACGAAAAATCAAGCGAGTGGAAAATTGTGAGTAGTGGGAAGACAAAGCTTTTGGTGAAGAAGCACACCAAGGATACGACAACAACGACAACAACAGCTAAGTGTACCAACCCGTTCAGTCCCTTGATAGACGAATTGGACGTTAGTACAGTCAGGGACAGGGATGACAAGGAAGGTATAAAAACTTTAATTGTTGGTGACTCACAGGTAAGGTACATGGACAGGGCCTTTTGTGGTAAAAACAAAAATAGGATGAGGGTGTGTTTGCCAGGAGCTGGGGTGGGGGATATAATTGACAGGATGGACAATATCTTGTCTGGTAATGGGAACAAACCCATTATCTGCCTCAGTGCAGGAGGCAATGATATTGGCCGGTGTAGGAGCGAGGAGCTTCTTGATAAGTTCAAGGCAGCCATAGATCGTATTAGGACTAAGGGAGGGATCCCTATCATATGCGGTGTCCTGCCTAGAAGGAGAGTTGGCAGTGAATGGTTGTCAAGGGCAGTTGGTGTTAACGACCGTCTTGACAGATATTGCAAGTCAATATCAGTCCCATTCATTGACAACTGGGACAACTTCTATGGCAGAAGGGACCTTTATGCTAGGGATGGGGTGCACCTGTCTAGGGATGGAGTAGCAACCCTGGCTGGGGCTCTAGAGGGGGCAGTTCAAAAGATATCGAAGTCTTTAAACTGCTAAGAGAACATAGGGGCACGGGGGTGGAGGAGACTGCAGTGGGAGCGGGTAAACAAGGCGAAAGATTACAGGGAAAGAGTGTTAGGAATGATGACATAACTAAATTAGACAGGGAGTTTAAAACTAAACGCGGTAAGGGAAGGACTCAGAACACGACTAACTTAAATGTATATTACGCGAACAGTAGAAGTATGAGAAACAAAATGGATGATATTAGGGCCTTGGTATGTACAGAAGAAATCGATATAATTGCATTCACTGAAACATGGATCAACCTAGACACACGTGAATTACCAGTCGAATACCAAATTGCGGGTTACAAACTGTTCCATACCGATAGGCAGACCAGGAAAGGAGGCGGAGTAGCAATCTATGTTAGGGATAATCTGAAGTGTGAAATAAATAAGGAAATAAAAACTGAGAGGAATACAGAAACAATTTGGATAGAATTAAGCGACGGTCGGGAAAAATTAATCACAGGAGTAATATATAGACCCCCCAATCTTGACAGAGTCAATGAGCGACTTATCTGGGATGAAATGCGCAGGGCTTCCATACACAACAAAGTCTGTATAGTAGGCGACTTTAACCTTGGCCAAATAGATTGGACCGACCTTACGGGAAACTCAGAATCAGAGGATTTTCTCGAGACGATCCAGGACTGTTTCCTAAGTCAACATATAACCGAACCCACACGGGGTAATAATATATTGGATTTAGTTTTGTCAAACAGAGAAAACCTCATTAGCAATGTCGAGGTAGGGAACGAACTTGCAAACAGCGATCACAAAGAAATTCGATTCCAGTTAGATTTTCAGGGCAGACGTAAGGAAAATTCCACTAAAGTACCAGATTTCAGAAGGGCAAACTTTGACAGTTTAAAGAGGCAGCTAAGAGAGGGGGTGTCGCGCTTGGCCGTGAACCTGACAGATGACACCGACCTGATAACGAGATCTGAGATTGCCGAGTTCCACGACAATTTAAATAGTGAGTTACTTAATGCACAAAGGCAGAACATACCATACAAAAAACTCAGATCAAGCAACAATGACCCTAAATGGATAAATAATTATTTAAAGAACATCATTGGCCAAAGGAAGGCTATAGGTAGAAGGATAAATCGTGGCGAAATTCACCTCCGGGACTATTATAGGGTATTGGCGAGTAGGGTTAAAACCGAGATAAGGAAAGCAAAGAGGAATAATGAGGTAAGGATAGCAAGGGAGGCAAAGACAAACCCCAAAGGATTCTACCAAATGTACCAAACTAAAACACGAGAAAAGATTGGACCAATACGGTCAGACTCCGGCGAGCTCACTGATAACGACGGAGAAATGAGCAATAATTTGAATAAATATTTTTCAACAGTTTTCACCAGCGAAAATTTAAACATGATACCCGAGGCACCGACTCTATTCAGAGATAGTGAAGAAAACAAATTAAGTGAGATAGTAGTGACTAATAACGATGTTAGTAAGCAAATAGACAAACTAAAGCCTAATAAGTCACCTGGTCCCGATGAGATATTTGCCAGAGTATTAAAGGAATGTAAGGAAGAGCTTAGTATGCCCTTAGCAAAGTTGTTTAACATGTCCTTAAAAACAGGTGTAGTACCAGAATCCTGGAGGATAGCGAATGTAATACCGATCTTCAAGAAGGGGGATAGATCACTATCCTCTAACTACCGCCCAATCAGTCTAACATCAATAGTAGGCAAATTACTGGAAGCAATCATTTCAAACTCTATTCGAAATCACCTGGAGAAGCACAGATTGATCAATGATTCCCAGCATGGCTTCACAAGCGGACGTTCTTGCCTAACTAATCTATTAACATTCTTTTCATCAGTTTTCGAATCAGTGGACGAGGGGCACAATTATGATGTGGTATATCTCGACTTTAGCAAAGCCTTCGACAGAGTACCCCACGAAAGACTAATTAGAAAGGTAGAAGCTCATGGCATCAAAGGTGACATCCTTAAATGGATTAGGGCGTGGTTACAGGACAGGAAACAGCGAGTGAGCATTAACGGCACTAAGTCCCATTGGAGCAACGTCACAAGTGGAGTTCCCCAAGGCTCAGTACTTGGACCATTATTGTTTATTATATACATAAACGACATAGATATCGGCATAGACAGCAACATAAGTAAATTTGCTGATGATACTAAAATAGGACGTGTTATCAAATCTGACGAGGACTCGGCAAAACTACAGGAGGATCTAAACAAATTTTTCGAATGGTCTGAAAAATGGCAGATGAAATTCAACATTGACAAATGTAAAGTACTCAGTATAGGGAATGTAAACAGGGAAACCAGATACCAGATGAACAACGATGCCATAGAGAAATCCGACTGCGAGAGAGATTTAGGAGTAATGATAAGTAGGAACCTTAAGCCAAGTAAACAATGTGTTTTTGCTCGTAACAAGGCTAATAAAGTACTTGGGTTCATACAAAGGAGTGTTAGTTACAAGACTAGCGAGGTCATCCTAAAACTGTATCTTGCTCTTGTGAGACCACACCTGGATTACGCAGTCCAGTTCTGGTCACCGTATTACAGAATGGATATAGAATCCTTGGAAAGAATCCAGAGGAGAATGACAAGACTAATCCCGGGTATCAGGAACCTTGAGTATAGAGACAGGTTAAAGCATCTTAATTTGCACTCCCTTGAGAGACGTAGAGCGAGGGGCGACCTGATAGAGGTGTATAAATGGAAGGCAGGGCTAAACAAAGGGGACATTACAAAGGTACTCAAATTATCCAACCAGGAGCGAACTCGTAACAATGGTTTTAAATTGGACAAATTTAGATTTAGGCGTGAAATAGGTAAACACTGGTTTGGAAACAGAGTAGTGGATGAATGGAACAAGTTACCAAATATCATCATTAACTCGAATACGCTGAATTGCTTCAAACATAGGTTGGATGCTCATATGAGCAATAGGGGTTGGGTGTAAACGGGACTGCCCAGTATGGGCCAATAGGCCCGCTGCAGTTTCCTCCATTCTTATGTTCTTATGTTCTTATGTCCTCTAGTCCTCTTCCTTCATTCTTCTCCAGCTAAGGTACTTTGCCCCAAGGTTGGAGGATCTGTAGTTTAAGTGAATTATATTTTGAAGAAACAATTATTTTTTTGTTTTACAGGTGAGATCTGGTCTTCTAAAAACATAAGACTGTAGGAAACTGCAGCCGGCCTAATGGCCCACACTGGGCAGTCCCATTTACACCCAACCCCTATCGCTCATATATCCACCCAACCTATGTTTGAAGCTATCCAGCGTCTTCGAGTTAGTGATGATATTTGGCAACTTGTTCCACTCGTCCACTACGCTATTTCCAAACCAATATTGACCTATTTCGCGCCTAAATCAAAATTTGTCTAATCTAAAACCATTGTTAGAAGTTCGCTTCTGGTTGGATAGTTTGAGTACCTTTGTAATGTCCCCTTTGTTTAGCCCTGACTTCCATTTACACACCTCTATCATATCGCCCCTCACTCTACGTCTCTCGAGGGAGTGCAAATTAAGATGCTTTAACCTGTCTCTGTACTCAAGGTTCCTAATGCCCGGGATTAGTCTTGTCATTCTCCTCTGAATTCTTTCCAAGGATTCTATATCCATTCTGTAATACGGTGACCAGAACTGAACTGAGTAATCCAGGTGAGGTCTCACAAGCGCAAGATATAGTTTTAGGATGACCTCGCTAGTCTTGTAACTAACACTCCTTTGTATGGACCCAATTACTTTATTAGCTTTGTTTCGAGCAAATACACATTGTTTACTTGGTTTAAGATTCCTACTTATCATTACTCCTAAATCTTCATCGCAGTCGGATTTCTCAATAACATCGTTGTTCATCTGGTAACTGGTTTCCCTGTTTACATCTCCTATACTGAGTACTTTAGATTTGTCCACATTGAATTTCATCTGCCATTTTTCAGACCATTCCAAATTTTTTTTAGATCTTCCTGTAGTTTTGCAGAGTCCTCGTCAGATTAATTACACGCCCTATTTTAGTGTCATCAGCAAATTTACTTATGTTGCTGTCTACGCCGATATTTATGTCGTTTATGTATATAATAAATAATAATGGTCCAAGTACTGAGCATTGGGGAACTCCACTAGTGACGTAGCTCCAATCGGATTTAGTGCCGTTAATGCTCACTCACTGTTTCCTGTCCTGCAACTACGCCCTAATCCATTTTAGAATATCTCCTTTAATGCCATGAGCCTCCACTTTTCTTATTAGTCTTTCGAAGGGGGACACTGTCAAAGGCTTTGCTAAAGTCGAGATATACCATATCATAATTGTGCCCCTCGTCCACCGATTCAAAAACTGATGAAAAGAATGTTAATAGATTAGTTAGACATGAACGCCCGCTTGTGAAGCCATGTTGGGAATCATTGATCAAATTGTGCTTCTCAGGGTGATTTCGAATAGAGTTTGAAATGATTGCTTCCAGTAATTTACCTACAATTGATGTTAGACTGATAGGACGATAGTTAGAGGATAGTGATCTTACTTCCTTCTTGAAAATCGGTATTCGTTTGCTATCCTCCAGGATTCTGGTACTACACCTGTTTTTAAGGACATGTTAAACAACTTTGCTAAGGGCATGCTAAGCTCTTCCTTACATTCCTTTAATACTCTGGCAAATATCTCATCGGGACCTGGTGACTCATTAGGCTTTAGTTTGTCTATTTGCTTACTAACATCGTTACTAGTCACTGCTATCTCGCTTAATTTATTTTCTTCACTATCTCTGTATAGAGTCGGTGCCTCGGGTATCATGTTTAAATTTTCGGTGATGAAAACTGTTGAAAAATATTTAATCAGATTATTGCTTATTTATCCGTCGTTATCAGTTAGCTCACCGGTATCTGACTGTATTGGTCCAATCTTTTCTCGTGTTTTAGTTTTATACATTTTATAGAATCCCTTAGGATTTGACTTCGCCTCCCTTGCTACCTTCAGTTCATTATTCCTCTTTGCTTTTCTTATCTCGGTATTAAACCTACTGGCCAATAACTTCACCACGATTTATTCTCCAACCTATTGCCTTCCTTTGTCCAATAATATTCTTTAAATAATTATTTATCCATTTAGGGTCATTTTTGTTTGATCTGAGTTTTCTGTATGGTATGTTCTGCCTTTATGTGTTAAGTAACTCGTTATTTAAAGTGTTGTGGAACTCGTCAACCTCAGATCTCGTGATCAGGTCATCCTCAACCGTCAGGTCTCCAGGTACATTTTTGAGGTCATGTAACTCACCCCTAAGCATGATACCCCTTCTCTCAGCAGCCTCTTCAAACTATGAAAGTTTGTCCTTCTGAAATCTGGGAGTTTAGTGGAATTTTCCTTGAGGCTGCCCTGAAATTCTAATTGAAATCATATTTCTTTATGATTGCTGTTAGCAGGTTCGTTCCCTACCTCGACATTACTAATGGGGTTTTCTCTGTTTAACAGAACTAAATCGAGTATATTATTACCCCGGGTGGGTTCGGTTATATGTTGGCTAAGGAAACAGTCCTGGATTGTTTCAAGAAAATTCTCTGATTCTGAGTTACCCGTAAGGTCAATCCAATCTATTTGGCTAAAGTTAAAGTCGCCTACTAAATGGACTTTGCTGTGTATGGAAGCCCTGCGCATTTCATCCAAAATAAGTCGCTCATTAACTCTATCAAGATTAGGAGGTCTATATATTACTCCTGTGATTATTTCTTCCCTACCATCGATTAATTCTATCCAAATTGTTTCTGTATTCCGCTCAGTTTTTATTTCCATATTTATTTCACACTTCAGATTATCCCTGACATAGATTGCTACTCCGCCTCCTTTCCTACTTTGCCTATCGGTATGGAATTAAGGTGTGGTGGCCTTGACAGTTTAGTTTTTGTGTAAAGTTTCATATTTGTACATTGTTTGCATACCTGTTCTGTCTATGTACATTTATCACTCGTATGGCCGCTGCAACTCTTGTTAACTGGGGGCTTGTAAAGTTATATCTGGAGGGTATTTCTAGTCCCCCTTCCCCCCTCCTGAACACCCCCTCTCCAATCTGAACACCCCCTCCCCCACCTGGAGGTAGGGGAGGGGGATTATGGAGGTAGGGGAGAAGGATAATAGAGGTAGGGATGGGAGATTATCGAGGTAAGGGAGGGGGGCTATCGAGGTGAGGGGAGGGGGATTATCGAGGTGGGGATGAGGTGGGGAGTAACAGAAGGCTAAGAGTCACTCACCCAGTCACCCTCAAGTGTCATGATTCCACTTACTCTTCCCGGGAGTAGCGTCCTCAAAACTATTTCACACCCTTGACCTCTCCGTCAAGGTGTTCCACGCCCCCAAGTAATTCTGGGAACTTCAACTGCCGGCCACTGGCTTTCTATTTTGTTAATTATTTTTTAACGCCAAACTTGGGATTTCTTGAAGATTAGACACGTGTTATATTTATCTGGAGGTTTAGCTAATTTAATTCAATTCAACTAGGGGTTTAAGTCAAGTTAGGTTAGTTTTTATTACAGGAAGAAACTGGAGTACTGTACAGCCTGAAGACAAGACCAGCTCCATGGTCGGTTGGTTAAGTCCTCTCGCCTGTGACCCGGGTTTAGTTCGGCTTTCACCACGTGTACTCCGAGCAAGCTCCTCCTTGAGCGGTGCAGGTCACGTCTGCCTAAACAAATTTACCCGCAGGTTGGACGAGGGGCGTAATTTTTAACTGGGGACTTTGGCTTGTGTGGGACATGACACGTTCACCGTCTAAAAAACACGATTCTCCTGACGTTAATATGGTGGTGGTTGTAATAGTAGTAGTCCCTTAACCCCTCCAGAACGATGACTTAACCCCTTAAGAACGATGACTTAACCCCTTGAGAACGATGACTTAACCCTTTGAGAACGATGACTTAACCCTTTGAGAACGATGACTTAACCCCTTGAGAACGATGACTTAACATCAAAAGAAAGATGACTTAGCATCTTGAGAACGATGACTTAGCATCTTGAGAATGATGACTTAGCCCTTTGAGAACGATGACTTAACCCCTTGAAAACGATGACTTAATTCTTTGAGAACGATGACTTAGCCCTTTGAGAATGCTCACTTAACCCTTCGAGAACGATGACTTAACCCTTTGAGAGCGATGACTTAACCCTTTGAGAACGATGACTTAACCCCTTGAGAACGATGACTTAACCCTTTGAGAACGATGACTTAACCCCTTGAGAACGATGACTTAACCCCTTGAGAACGATGACTTAACCCTTTGAGAGCGATGAATTAACCCCTTGAGAACGATGACTTAACCCCTTGAGAACGATGTCTTAACATCTTGAGAACGATGACTTAACATCTTGAGAACGATGTCTTAACATCTTGAGAACGATGTCTTAACCCCTTAAGAAAGATGACTTAACCCCTTAAGAACGATGACTTAACATCTTGAGAACGATGTCTTAACATCTTGAGAACGATGACTTAACCCCTTAAGAAAGATGACTTAACCCCTTAAGAACGATGACTTAACCCTTTGAGAGCGATGAATTAACCCCTTGAGAACGATGACTTAACCCCTTGAGAACGATGACTTAACATCTTGAGAACGATGTCTTAACATCTTGAGAACGATGTCTTAACATCTTGAGAACGATGACTTAACCACTTAAGAACGATGACTTAACATCTTGAGAACGATGACTTAACATCTTAAGAACGATGTCTTAACATCTTGAGAACGATGACTTAACCCCTTAAGAACGATGACTTAACATCTTGAGAACGATGTCTTAACATCTTGAGAACGATGACTTAACATCTTGAGAACGATGACTTAACCACTTAAGAACGATGACTTAACATCTTGAGAACGATGACTTAACATCTTAAGAACGATGTCTTAACATCTTGAGAACGATGACTTAACATCTTGAGAACGATGACTTAACCACTTAAGAACGATGACTTAACCCCTTAAGAACGATGACTTAACATCTTGAGAACGATGTCTTAACATCTTGAGAACGATGACTTAACATCTTGAGAACGATGACTTAACATCTTAAGAACGATGTCTTAACATCTTGAGAACGATGACTTAACATCTTGAGAACGATGACTTAACCACTTAAGAACGATGACTTAACCCCTTGAGAACGATGACTTAACATCTTGAGAACGATGACTTAACCCCTTGAGAACGATGACTTAACATCTTGAGAACGATGACTTAACATCTTGAGAACGATGACTTAACATCTTGAGAACGATGACTTAACCCCTTGAGAACGATGACTCGGTTAGGTTAAGTTAGGTTAGTGTTTATTGTCTCTCTTCACTGAAAATTCACTTAATCTAGTGGAGAGAGAGAGAGCCGTCGCTCCAGTTAGAGACAGGTAAAGTTTTCCTTGTGTTGGGGAGTTCCAGAGTAGAGGACAACACGCAGTCCCATGCAGTATTAAGTTAGGCCTAAAGTATTAAGTTGGGCCTACAGTATTAACTTAGGCCTACAGTATAACTTAGTCCTTCAATATTAAGTTAGGCCTACAGTATTAACTTTGGCCTACAGTATTAAGTTAGGCCTACAATATTAACTTAGGCCTACAGTATTAAGTTTGGCCTTCATTATTAACATAGGCCTACATTATTAACTTAGGCCTACGGTATTAAATTAGGCCTACAGTATTAACTTGAGCCTACAGTATTATTTTAGGCCTACATTATTAACATAGGCCTACATTATTAACTTAGGCTTGCATTATAAACTTAGGCTTACAGTATTAACATAGGCCTATACCACTTTATTTAGGTCCACATCAGTGTCGTATTCATTGTCGCCTTCCATATTTATTTTAATGTAATATGTAACAAAATGGTCGAAATATGAGTATTTTTTATTTATCAATTCACCTAACATAACCTACCTTAACCTAACCTAACCTAACATAACGTATCCTAACCTAACCTAACCACCAACACCGCCTTAATATACGTCTCGAGATCATGTAAGGCTATCAAGGTTTTAATTGGTTATTATGTCTAGTACCTTCACACACTAGGGTGTGTCATAGGAGGGAAGATCAGCTAAAACTAATGGCCCATCACTTTTTTGGTAGATTTTAGTGTATATAAACAGAAAATAATTTCAGTTTCAATATTTTGCAACCTTTTGCTAGGTAAATTTTAGCGTGAAATTTATCGAAAATCTAACGTACAGCTGCATTAGTGCATTACAATTAAATAGTGAACATTGCTTTCTGATTTCATTCTTTAACAACCCAACTAACAATATTTTTTTCTGTTTCCGATTCTGATGCATTTATAAGTTGATAATATTTGCGATGGCTGCTTGTGTCAGGACGAGGAACCAAAAATCCAGCCATCTCGGTCACTATCTTGGGTCTGGGAGAGAGCTCCTGAAGTCGGAGTTGCCTACATTGAGAGATGCTTTGAGATACGGTGTTTTAATCAGGCAAATCAGTGAAAAGAACCAAAGAACTTACACAAACAAAGACATTGCCAGTGATATGACCAAAGCTGTCTTGGCACAGTACACTCTGGCTAACGCTCAGTTCAAGCCTCCAGTCATAACAAGTCAGAAGAAGATTAGTGAGAGACTGCTAGCCAGTTGGGAAAAGGCAAGAGATATCTCTCTTGGGAGAGGAAAACTTGCAGTTAAGGAGAGCTTTGCCAAGCAACTGGACCAGTTATTTGACATAATTACTTGCAAGTGCCCAATTGTTCTCTGTCCTGAGTTTGGATGCGATCGTGACTGTAAATCCGAGGCCCACATCTCCTGTATTTGCAAGCGTGAACTGAAGATTCCTGTGATCGAACTGGCATTTGTCAAAGCACAGAGAGAGAAGACTGGCAGTATAGGGGCTCTCATGATTTCTAGCCAAGATATTCCAGAGTCCAAGAGACAGGAGGCTGCCACAGAGAGACAGAAGAGGAGAAGAGTTGCCGAGGAAAAGAGACTTGAGAAGGCCCAGGGTGAGGTAAAAAAGGCCGATGATTGGAATCAAGCTGATTCAGAGTTTAATGACTTCCCCATGGCTGATCCGAGTGCTGACCAGGAGAATGGTGACTTTGTCCCAAACCCAGAAAATAATGATCCCAAACCTTCCAGGCATAAGATTCGAAATAGGAAAGATATCCCGAGCATAGCTCTGGCCAGCATGCGACACCACACTGGTCTCAGAGAAACTGCAGAGATAGCAACAGCTGCCTGGATTGACGGTGGTTTGATAACACCTGATGATGTTCACCTGGTGATAGATCATAACAAAGTAAGGAGAGCTCAGGAGAAACTTGTCAGTAACCTAGAAGAGGAGTTTGATGAGGGGATAAGAGAAGATGGAATCAATTGTTTGTTCTTTGATGGGAGAAGGGATGACACTAAAGTGTTCATGAAAGTTGGAGATTCTGACAAGTTGTTCCCTGCCATGGTGAAGGAGGAACACTACTCCTGCTGCAGTGAACCAGGAGGGAAGTATTTGTGGCATTTCACTCCAGAGAAAGATGACATCAGGAAACCAGCTGAGATAGTGGCAGATAACATTGTGAACTGGCTCAGAGAGAGGAACGTAGACCAGACCCTGCAGGCCATTGGAGGGGATAGCACCAACACGAACACAGGGTGGCAAGGGGGGGGGGGGTCATACAGTGGATAGAGCGGAAGATTGGGAGGAAGCTGGTCTGGATTGTTTGTGACCTCCACACCAACGAGTTGCCACTCAGACATCTGATCCAGGAGCTGGATGGCAAGACTCTTTCAAACAACAGATGGTCTGGTCCTCTTGGCAAGATGCTGGACTCTGCCACTGAGTTAGAAATAAATCCGAGCTTTGAAAAAATCACAGTTGGCCCTCCACTCGTTGAGCTTGCACATACTGTCATTGACGACCTGAGTACTGACCAGTACTATGGTTACATGATTTGCAGTGCCATCAAAACTGGGGTCATGCCTGATAGACTTGCTTACCTGCAGATAGGTCCAGTCTCACATTCTAGGTGGCTCACAACGGCTCTCAGGTTCAGCAGAATTTGGGTCGCTCATCATAAACTGAAAGGGAACCAGCTTCACAACCTGAGACTTATTATCCAATTCATCGTGAGTGTCTACTTGCCAAATTGGTTCAACACCAAGGTCAAGTCATCGTTCTCCGAAGGTCCGAGGCATGTTCTCTTCCAGCTTGAGCTCCTGAGGAGTCAGCCAAGGAAGGTTGTTCAGATTGTGGAGCAGACTGTGAGGAGATCTTCCTGGTATGCTCATCCCGAGGCAGTTCTGCAGACAATGCTCTGCAGTAAGGATGAGGAGGAGAGAAGAGTGGCAGTCAAAAAGATCTTGGATATGAGACTTATGAGAGGATCTGGGCATGACGAATCAGTTGGTGACGATTCCTTCAGGGTCAGGAAGACTCCTGAAGTCAATCTAGGTGCCAAGACCCTCACTGATCTCATAGATCTGGATAACATCCAGGCTGGCAGTGAGCCCCCTCTTACCTGCAGCCTCACCAATGTTCAAGTCAGAGCTTTCCTGGACAACCCCATGCATGTCCCTGCCTGGCCCTCGCACACCCAGAGTACAGAGCGTTGTGTACAGCAAGTGAGCGAGGCCAGCAGTCACGTGCACAGCCAGGAGAGGAGGGAAGGCTACATCCGAGCTCAGGTGGTCAGCAGGGAGGTGATGAGTAGAAACAGAAGCAAGAAAGACACGTTCTCTATGGTGTGCAGCAACACCGGGTCGTAGTAGTAAAACCGGTTTTTGTATTTGATGATTTTGTTTTCTAAAGGAATATTAAATTTAATAAATGTGTCAAGATCATTCGTTTCACTATTCTGGATCATTTTCATCCTAATAAATTAACCTGATACATTTACTTTACTTTAAATAAGCTATTTAGTGGTGTTGATAAAAGGGTGGGAATACTGAATTTTCATAAGATTTCAAGTTAAAATTTACCAAGCAAAAAATGAAAACTTTTCAAATCTGAAGATATCACATGATTCTGCACATAGAACTACATCATTAATACAATGGGCCGATTTTTCAAACTCAAAAAAAAAAAAATCGCCTCCGTATGACACCCTATTCACACACACCTTTCATGGGCTGAGGAGACTGCTGACGTAAGCAACACAGAGCGATTTATGTCTGGTCATATTCGTGGTGTGTAGAGAACTATATCCGTCAGCCAGCTACGTCCACTGTCGTAGCCACAACTTAATCCGGACTATATCCCATTGTGTTGTACCTTTTTCTGTGGATCCGTTATGAGCGTCGAGGTCTTGATCATTTGGGGGGGGGGGGGGGGGGGAATGGGTCTCAGCACTGGTGACGAGGTCAGCGGAAGGTGTTACGGGGCGGAGGAAACGGCGGCTCCTCCACCACACACGACCACTGGGTAACCGCACCTGGTAGTCCCGTGACCTGCCGAGACCCATGACTATGCCCACTTTGTCCCAACGTAGGGAGGTCGGGTCCTGGACACGGACTTGGGTACCGACACTCAACCTGGGAAGAGGACGGGCGTAGTCGTTGTAGCGGGCGACGACGTCTTGAACACGTTCGGCGGCTCGGCGATCACAATCCTCTGTCTTGGCCTGCCACTCCTTGGAGAAGGACTGAGGGTGAGCAGGGACACAAGAACGGACGGGGCGTCCATACAAGACGTGGGCAGGGGAGCGTCCGGTGTAATTGGGTGTGTTGAGGAGTTCAAGGAGACCCCGGTAGAAGGCCGCCACAAACTATGCCACTCCTGCTGCCACCACAGACTATACCACTCCTGCTGCCACCGCCACAAACTATACCACTCCTGCTGCCACCACCACCGACTATACCACTTCTGCTGCCACCATAGACTATACCACTCCTGCTGTCACCAAAGACTATACCACTCCTGCTGCCACCACAGACTATACCACTTCTGCTGCCACCACAGACTATAGCACTCCTGCTGCCACCACCACCGACTTCAGAATACCACTCCTGCTGCCACCACCACAGACTATACCACTCCTGCTGCCACCACAGACTATACCACTCCTGCTGCCACAACCACAGACTATACCACTGCTGCTGCCACCACCACCACAGACTATACCACTCCTGCTGCCACCACCACCACAGACTATACCACTCCTGCTGCCACCATCACAGACTATACCATTGCTGCTGCCACCACTACAGACTATACCACTCCTGCTGCCACTACAGATTATACCACTCCTGCTGCCACCACCACAGACTATACCACTTCTGCTGCCGCCACAGACTATACCACTCCTGCAGCCACCACAGACTATACCACTCCTGCTGCCACCACAGACTATACCACTCCTGCTGCCACCACCACAGACTATACCACTCCTGCTGCCACCACCACAGACTATACCACTCCTGCTGCCGCCGCCACAGACTATACCAATCCTGCTGCCACCACTACAGACTATACCACTCCTGCTGCCACCACAGACTATACCACTCCTGCTGCCACCACAGACTATACCTCTCCTGCTGCCACCACCACAGACTATACCTCTCCTGCTGCCACCACAGACTATACCACTCCTGCTGCCACCACAGACTACACCACTCTTGCTGCCACCACAGACTATACCACTCCTGCCACCACAGACTATACCACTCCTGCTGCCACCACAGACTATACCACTCCTGCTGCTGCCACCACAGACTATATCACTCCTGCTGCCACCACAGACTATACCACTCCTGCTACCACAACAGACCATATCACTCCTGCTGCCACCACAAACTATGCCACTGCTGCCACCACCACACACTATATCACTCCTGCTGCCACCACAGACTATACTACTCCTGCTGAAACCACAGACTATACCACTCCTGCTGCCACCACAGACTATACCACTCCTGCTGCCACCACAGACTATACCACTCCAGCTGCCACCACAGACTATACCACTCTTGCTGCCACCACAGACTATACCACGCCTGCTGCCACCACAGACTATACCACGCCTGCCACCACCACAGACTATACCACGCCTGCTGCTACTACAGACTATACTACTCCTGCCACCACCACAGACTCTACCACACCTGCCACCACCACAGACTATACCACACCTGCCACCACCACCAACTATACCACGCCTGCTGCCACTACAGACTATACTACTCCTGCCACCACCACAAACTATACCACGTCTGCTGCCACTACAGACTATACTACTGCTGCCACTACAGACTATACTACTCCTGCCACCACCACAGACTATACCACACCTGCCACCACCACAAACTATACCACTCCTGCTGCCACCACAGACTATACCGTTCTTGCCACCACCACAGACTATACCACACCTGCCCCCACCACAAACTATACCACTCCAGCTGCCACCACAGACTATACCACTCTTGCTGCCACCACAGACTATACCACGCCTGCTGCCACCACAGACTATACCACGCCTGCCACCACCACAAACTATACCACGCCTGCTGCTACTACAGACTATACTACTCCTGCCACCACCACAGACTCTACCACACCTGCCACCACCACAGACTATGCCACACCTGCCACCACCACAAACTATACCACGCCTGCTGCCACTACAGACTATACTACTCCTGCCACCACCACAGACTATACCACACCTGCCACCACCACAAACTATACCACGTCTGCTGCCACTACAGACTATACTACTGCTGCCACTACAGACTATACTACTCCTGCCACCACCACAGACTATACCACACCTGCCACCACCACAAACTATACCACTCCTGCTGCCACCACAGACTATACCGTTCTTGCCACCACCACAGACTATACCACACCTGCCCCCACCACAAACTATACCACGCCTGCTGCCACTACAGACTATACTACTCCTGCCACCACCACAGACTATACCACACCTGCCACCACCACAAACTATACCACGTCTGCTGCCACTACAGACTATACTACTGCTGCCACTACAGACTATACTACTCCTGCCACTACCACAGACTCTACCACACCTGCCACCACCACAGACTATACCACACCTGCCCCCACCACAAACTATACCACTCCTGCTGCCACCACAGATGCCTCACTGGACTCCAAGAAGCGAGTTCATAGACCAGGTCATTACATGTTTTTCTGCCATATAGAGACCTGCACCAGCAGACCTGCACCGGACATCAATGATTACCGGCGACTATGTCTACTTGCCATTATCGGTCATCTCACCACCCAACTTAACTGATCCACTCTGGAAGCCTGTACTCCACAGTTCATTCTCCAAGGCTTCATTGATAAACTGACACTTGACATCTGGTAAAGAATGAAAGAAGAATATGAACCACCGTCACCCACACCAGAACTGCACGTCTGGACGCCAGGGATATGTGTCATGTTATCCTCCATACTCCGCCCACCTCCACTACCACTGGTGGCCGCTCATTCAGCACACCAGACTGACCAGCCTTGCTGCTCTCTCACACGTCAACACTTGTTTGGTGCCAGGACACCGTCGTCTTGCTCTTGACTACTAAAATTTAACTGTTGTGTATGAATCACTCAAAGAATAGAACCCTAGATAATCAAGTTATGGTAATTATGCCAATTGGTCCGAGAACGCTTAATCATTATTTCATAATCCCTGACCACAGATCCTAAATCTGTACGCCGAGAACATAAACCGAGATTTAAAGCAAATTGGATTTTTTGGATCAAATTTTAATTTCTTCAGAACCTCGGTATAGGTCGCCCTCGACACGCTGATTAAGGATCTGTGGTCGAAAGGCAAGTTGTTTTAGTACTATATAATGAATAATGGTTTATGAACAAGAAAGGGAGAGAATATATTTTAAATGTATTATGAAAAATGTTTTATTTATATAGATAATGCAGTATATTACAAACACAGTAAAAACATTCTCTTATCTAAACATTTTAGTGCACTTGTAAGTAAACCAGTATGCATTATATAGTATATAAAGACCAAACAGGATCTTTAATAATGGTAGACCAATCTATTCCGAGATGCTAAAGAAAAAAATCCATAAAAACAAATTTTACATTATTACACAAATAGAAATAAATTTTATTATCAAGTTACGAGTAGAATATAATTAGCTGTCAACCCCTGAACATCAGGTACAATATAGCAGCTCTTCCGACGAGTCTGGCAGTAGTAGTTTATGGTGGCGTGAAGTCGACCCGAGTACAGTGGAGTCCCAGCTCCCCCGAACAGCATACACAAGGAATGGGGTTAAACTTCAGGTCGCCCTTGAATCGAGATCCTGAAAACTTAAGTCCATTGGCCTACGCGAGTCCCCACGACTAGACAAGCCAGGTGATATATGTCTCTTAGAGGATAAGGATTTTAGAACACTGAGGATGATGTCTCTCACGCCCGGCCCTTGTCGTGGGGTAGAGTCCTTCTAAACAACATAAAATCTTCATTTCAAACTCCTACAGTAATAACACCAGACATATTAACATAACACCAACATGAACCATAAACCAATAAGATATAAGCAAATAACAACAGAATATAATATAAACAAACCAATAATAAAAATGAAAGTGTTCTCTTACCGATGCCCTCAGGCTGAGAGAAGGAAGTCTTGTGACCACTCCACTCACCTTCCCAGAGCTCATCACCTCTGTTCCGTGTTGGGTAACCCAACACTTTGACAAGGCACAAGCAAACAACCCCAAACTAAACCATCACCAATTTTCCCAACAACTTAGCCCCTGATTGGCTTAACATTCCTGCCAGGTTCTGGGATTCGCCGACTGCACACACACACACACACACTGGGTGACGTAGGGATGAAGGCCGTATATAAACAATGTGAGGTGGTTGCGGGACAGCAGTTGGGGCGGAGATCTCAGACAAGCTACATCTTACCAGTCAACCTCTATAAACATGGTTCGTTTCTTTAGTGTAATTCATTACTTACACTTTACAGATCTCTCGGCTGATACCCACTCAACTTCTATATATATATATATATATATAAATATATATATATATATATATATATATATATATATATATATATATATATATATATATATTGATTTCACTTCGGTTATATACTAAAAAAATCATGAATAGTTTCATGGTTTCTTTAGACATTATAATATACTTTTATGTGTGTTTCGTCTAACCTAGCTAAACTAAATTTATCCTTAGAGTCTTCGAGTGCTGGTTCTGGTGGCGTGTGTGGCGGTGGCGTTGACTGACATCCTCCCACCACCACCACCGTCGTCTGGCTGTACAGCTTTCTGTCCCCACCCAAACCCGTACCCCGGCGCCCCGGACTATATCTGCTGTGATCGTGAGTACACACTCTTAATTAATACTTGACTTAGATGCGAGTTATTGTGGTGTGTTATTGTAATCCGTTAGATGGAGGGGATTTCATATCTAATAGACCTTCCCCTCGTTATAATGGTTCTTCCTCTGTTGTCCATTAAATGGAGATTTTTTTTTTATGTAAAATTTATCCAGAGTCCAATAAAAGATGACGGTGTTGGGGTAAACGTTATGGCTAATGTGAATTAATTTTTTTCACAGCTCATCCTGGTAGATGCCCACGTATACGCACAATTTGTCCGTTCTCTCTTACTGCCATCCCGGTATGTCTAAAGAGTTTTGTGAATATCTTGTCTGTCTGATACTTGACTCTACCTGGATATAACTGCTAATATGTTAACGACTGTGCTTATAATCGTAATTTTTATTTTTCTTACTCTCTACTTTACTCGACAAACTCTTTTATTATTACAGGCGTGCAGTAAAGATTACGAATGTTCGTTAGGCGAGAAATGTTGTCGCGACGCTTGTCTGAAATTCAAGGTGTGCAAGCTAGCCCTACATTGAGCCGAGAAGAACAATAAACATGGATGAAGGAAGCTAAGGCTAATGAGAAGTGAGAAATAACGAGAAGAAGCGAGGAATGGCAAGAGAAAAGAATAACGAAAACTTTCCCATTGACTGATCGAAGAAAGAAGTGACGGAACATTATTCATTTCCTTTTATAATTGTTGACCTTTTACACGTTAATTTGTCTTTGTTGACTTGGGTTAATATTTTATTATTTGTTTCGCCATCCTACAAATGCCTCTTAACACAATAAAGAAGTGGAACAAAACTCTCCTCTTTATGTATCCTATACCATCCTATATATGCCTCTTAACGTATAAAGAAATAAAAGGTCTTTGTGTATACTATACCATCCTATAAACGTCTCTTAACGCAATAAAGAAATAAAAGAGGTCTTTATGTATTCTATTTCATAATTAAGGAAGTTGTGTCATTACGTAGGAGTTACTGTACCGTCTGTCTTGTTACCCTGTGTGCCTACTGGTTTGTGATGTTGTAGATACTTGTAATACTGACTGTAAATGAACCGTATCATTACTAATTTAACCAGACCTAGCCTAGTGTAGCTTAACCTAATCTAACCTTGTCAAGCCTAATGTAACCTATCCTAGTTATTTAAATCGATTCTAACTTAGCCTCACTTAATGGAGGTATATTAAAGTTATGTTATGATGGTGAATTATATCAAAGAATAGCAATAAAAATAATTACCATCAGGCAAAAATAAATTAAGTATGATGAAAAAACTAATAATATTGACCGTTATATTGGCCCAGTCTGTTTGTATACATTATCCGGCATAAATAATTAATTATATGGGTCGCATGCTTCTGTCCAAGGCCCCCAGAGCTCTCCCAGCTGTGACTGGGTACCTTACCTTACAAGTGAGGAGAGTAAAGGTGGTCAAATGGTGTGTCAGCCATGTTGCCTCCTTGTGTGCTGAAGGTTTAGTATACATTGTATACTGTATACTATACAGTATGCTGTATCCTCACCGCTTCTAACTAGATACTATTCTCCTGTATTAAAAATAACTAATAATAACAATGATGATAATGAAGTTGTTGGCAATGACAATAAATTATCATTTTTATTATTATTATTATTAATGAATATGATGAAGTCAAAAATGAGGAGGTCAGGTCAAAAACATGGTTCATAATACAGACACACAAGCGAAAACAAACCCCAGAATAAACAGACCCAATACCACTCAAACAAACACCATTAAATTAAACCCACAAACAAACACCTTACAATAAAACACACAAACAAACAAGCGAGACAAAACATCAATGGTTCTTAAGATATTGGAGGAAGAGAACAAAAAACACTCTAGAAAAATTTAACAAGTGTTGAGTCTCGTAAAAACCAGTTTATTGGGCCGCCACGCAGAGGTGGAGCCTTTGATTCCTAGGACGAACGTAGAGCACCGTTAGTACCAGAGTTGAACACCAGGAGAGGTCTCGTTCAATCAATCTGGATTTAGTTTGTGTGTAAGTGTGTTTCATGGATGTGTGTATTATTGTACCTTAAGTTATTTAAATATATATTATTTCTAGTATTTACGAGAATAATAATGACGCTCGCCCTATGGACAGAAATTGTCAGGGTCTGGATTCTTTTCTAGTATATACGAGAATAAGGTCGAAGTTTATCCTGAGAAAAGTAAAATTATGGTTTCATTTTTGTAATATGTACGAGATTAATGACGATAATGATCCTGTGGTGTATACGAGGTCGCTAATGACGTTGATCCTGAGAAACGATAAAAAAATAAGGACCTTTTATCTCTACCTTAATGTACTGAGCGCATCGACGGCGTTGAAGATGTGTTGATGGCGTTGAAGATGTGTTGACGGCGTTGTCATTCCACTGGCAGCGTTAGTTATGCATTTCTAGCGTGGATTATGCGATGAGAGAGAGAGAAATCCAATACGATATTTCAGAATGGGGAAATACTGTAGGTAGAGGAGCATAAAACAAGAGGGGTATGGAGGAGGGTTGAAGGAGAAGGGCGGAGGGAGGGAGGGAGGGAAGGAGAGAAAGGGGAGTAAGAAGGAATGGGAAAATCCGTAAGTTTACTGGGACTTTCACCGGTGCCCCCGCCCCCCCCCCCCCCCCCCCCCGAAAATAATCAGACACCCGTTTATTCTCTCATGTTTGGTGCTGTGTTTTGATTCTCTCTCTTAGTGAAACTACCATCTTCTTTCCCCCTCTCTTTTTCTGTCTTGCTTGATCTCTCTTTACATCTATTCTTTATCTTCTTCTCTCTGTCTCTCTTTCTCTCTTCCTGAAGCTGTGGAAGCGAGAACAGTCCTGGGCTTTAAAGTGGTCTCAAGAACAATGCATGGCCCACTGGCCACCCTCTCTCGGCCTGGCCACCTCTAGTTTGGGTGGGTGGACATGAGGGTAAATCAGGCATCTTTATCATATAATGTTGGAACGAATAAACCACAACCCAAGAAAATAACACACACACACACACACACTTGTATATTATTTGTAATTCGTAACCCATTCCCCAAAGATGTAACTGTATATTTTCAGCCTTCTGGCTGCCAAGCTCTTTCAATAAACCGTTAATTATTATTATTATTATTATTATTATTACGGAGTTCCTGCACACGAGCTCCTCAGTGTTTACACAACATTCATACTTCCCAAGCTCACCTATGCCTCCCCCACCTGGTCATCCTCCCTAAATGCCACACAACGTAAACACCTAGAAAAAGTGCAAAAGAGGGCATGCAAGATTATTCTCTCCCCTTCCTACTCCACATATCAAGAAGCGCTCAACACACTGACCCTTTCGACTCTCACTGACCATCACCACGACCTCATCTGCAAATTTGGTAAGAAGCTTCTAAACCATCCCCGACACCGGCTCCTACTACCACCTGAGATCCCTTGTCCGAGAATTGCTGTTCGACACCACAACCGCATCCAGCCCATACGTGCACGAACTGATCGCTATAAGAACAGCCCAGTCCCAACCATTGTAAAAATTATCAATAACTTGTAATAAACCAGTGTATTCACTCCCAGTAAACACTGCTCCTTGCACTGTCACTATGTTGAAATGAACTGTAGTTTGAGCTTTTCCCCATCTGAGAAAGCAGACCAGCTACGCGCCTTCAATGAAGCCCTGAAAAGTAAGGACAACATCACCACCTCCAACAACTCCACCACCACTGCTACCGCCACTGAGGACAACTGGACGAAGGTAGAAAACAAGAAACGCCGACGTGCTTTTTCGGGAAACGAATGCCGCCAAGCAGCCCCCAAGGCACCCATCACCACCACCAGCTCACCCTCAACGACACTGCCAAAATTCCGGATCACGAAAACGGACGCAAAAACAACATATGCCGCCGTCACAGAGATGGAAAAGCTGAATCCACTGGCCAGGTTCTCAGTGCGGCCCAACCTAAAGGGGGAGATGATCGTTCACCCCAAAGACAAGAACTCCGCCACCACCCTCGACACTTACCTGCAGAACACCACCACCGTTACTTCAACCAAGCTAGACCCCGCCCAGAAACTGATGAAGTCGGTAGTCCTCCGGTACCCGAAGGAACTACCTCTCGAACCCCTGGAGAACCGCCCGAAGATTTTAAAAGCCGAGAGATGCTCTCCCATGTCCGACAAGACGGCCACCACGAAACAAGTGCTCATAACGCACTACGGCTCACCCCCCAGCACCATAGACCTCAACACCTGGGGGACCTACGAAGTGAGGCCCTTCGTCCCAGAGCCCCTGCGGTGCTTCAGATGCCAGAAATACGGGCACCATCAGACACGGTGCACGTACAAGGAGATCTGCGCAGTCTGCGCACAGAAGCACGGCACACACTCCTGCCTCACCAAGCTGAAAAATGGAGAAAAAATTGCCCCCAAGTGTGCCAACTGCGGGGGCAAACACCACGCCTGGAATCCTGGATGCTCCGAGAGAACAAAGAGGGTCCAGGCAAACCGACCAGCAGCAAGACCGGCACCCACCGCCTACACACCAGCCCCACCAAGTACCTTCGTGTGGGGAACCCAGAGGCCAAAACAACCAAGACAACCTCCTCAGCCAGTCAACACCCAAAGTGCAGCCCAGTTTCCTGGCCTCACCACGGCCACACCTCAGCCACCCAAGCAGCAGACAACCACGAGGCAGACAAAAGAAGTACACACCAAGGCACCAGAAGGAATGATACACGTATCAGACCTAGCCAAGGTACTGACAACCTTCGCGGAGGGCCTAGCCGGACTACTGGGCCACAAGATCCAACCCACACAGCTCCAAATACTCATGGGGAGCGTCCTCGGGCAAGTCGCTACAGCTCCAGCCACCTCAGTGGAGGAAGCCACGCCGGTCCCCACACGAGTGACAGCCGAGGTACACTCCACACCGAGGAAGGCCACCAGAGAACCCAAGATACCGACAGCTCCCAGAAAGAAACGGGACGTCTCAACTCCCCTGAACCGAACCACGGCCCAGAAGGCAAAAACCACAGAACACGAAGATATGGACCTGATCCAGCTGGAACCGAACTTGGACATCTCCATCGAGGACCACCAGAAATCCCCGATGAAACAGTGGTGGAAACCACCAGCACCCTGAACATCCTAACATGGAATGCTCAGGGCATCAAAAACAAGATACACCTCCTACAAGAAGCAGCAGCCAAGGACAAGCTTGACATCATACTGCTACAAGAAACACTACTACAAGAACACCACTGTTTCAAATTCAGCGGTTACAAGACATACAGGAGGCATTTCACGCAGGCGTCAACAAGAGGATGCATGATCTTGGTCAAGTCAAGCATACCCTCCGCCGATGTCACGCAGCAATTTCCATGTGGCGAAAACATCGAGACACAGGCCGTCAAAGTAACCCTCCAAGAACGGGAACTAACGGTTCACAACATCTACAAGAACCCAAGGGGCTCACTGGAGGTTACTGAATTATTTGCTTCGGCCGCTGACCACGCCACACTCATAGGAGGGGATTTCAATGCACATCATCCCTTCCTAAGCTCGGCAAGCCCCACAAATGAAGACGGCCTACACCTATACACCACCTTTCAAGATACACCCGAGATCTGCCTCCTGAACACCGGTGAGCCCACCCACACTAGGGGAGGAAGGCTAGATCTAACCTTCGTCTCCAGTGCACTACAGCCTTCGGCCTCCTGGCAGATACACCCCACGCTGACCAGCGACCACTTCGCCACCCTGACAACACTGAAGGTGAATAAACTCCCCACTCCACCCCCCCCCCCCCCCGAGATGGAGATACAATACCCAAATGGCAGATTGGGGACTCTTCAAGAAACACCTGGCTAACTGGCGCGAAAAATCACAGCCGGCCGGCGCAGCACCCGTGGATGAGACAACCCTCCACCACCAATTGGTCGAGGCGTTTCACCAAGCGGCAGAAGAGGCTATCCCAAAAACAAAACCCACATCAAGACAGTTCAATGACTACTGGTACTACTGTCCCAGGGTGAAAGAACTCAACCACAGAGTGAACATGGCCCGAAGAAACTACAGGAGACATCCCACGGCAACAAACAGACATCTCCTGCAAGTCATAGTCAAGGATACCAGGGAAGCGAAGGAAGAAATAAAAAACGTAAGCTGGCTCAAGTGGTGCTCCGAACTGAACGAGCACACCTCCCTTGGCAAGATGTGGGCCCAGATCCGAAGGGCATCTGGGAAGGCAACACCACCACCACCAACCCATCCCAACCCAGAAGAGGAAGCCGAGAGGCTTGCAAAACTGTTCGCTGACCGAGCAGCAACAAAAAACCTCCCGAGACAGGCGGAGGAGACACAACGGCGTCTGCGACAGGTCAGACTCCAGACGATCGAAGAGGCCTGCAACAGTGAAGATGACACTGACAGACCATTCAACCAGCAAGAACTCCAAAAGTCGCTAAAACGAAGCAAGGACACAGCTCCAGGGGCAGACAGGATAACCTACTCGATGCTCTTTCATGCCGGTACAGCCGGACACGAGGCTCTGCTGCAAGCCATCAATGCTTCGTGGACAGCACAAAGACTCCCACCGGAATGGAAGAAGGCAGATATACAGCCCATTCCGAAGCCCAGAGAACCAGACAAGCCGAGGCCCATCTCCCTTCTCAGCTGCATAGCCAAGACGGGAGAAAGAATGGCTCTCAACCGACTAAAGTGGAAAGTAGGCAGCCCACACCCTCACATCTTTGCTTACACCGAGAACACCGGCACAGGCAACAACATCGCCGAGATACTCAGCACAGTGGACAACAAACCAGCTCTGGTGGTCTTCCTCGACCTGGAGAAAGCCTTCGAACTAGCCAATCCATTGGCCATTACAACTACGCTCGCAAAAAAAGGCGTCAAAGGAAGGTTGCTGGGGTGGATCCAGAACTACCTCACACGGAGGGAAGCACGAGTACGCTTTCAGGGAACAACCTCAAGCTACAGGGTCCATGAAAACGGAACCCCACAAGGAGGCATCCTCAGTCCAATGCTGTTCAATGTCCTGATGGAAAACCTAGTCAAGCTTCCGTTCAGACAAACAGCCAAGCTCCTATGCTATGCAGACGACTTACAGCTCATAGTAAGAGGATCGAACAGACTAGCCAACACGCAACACGCACTCCAACTTATAGAAGAGGAGTGCAACAGACTTGGACTCAAGATAAATCCAGCCAAGTCGAAAGCGATGGCCATCTGCACTGACACACCAGACAAGATGCCCTCCATACAAAACACGCCGGTAGTCTAGACCAACGCCCACCAGTGTCTTGGAATCTGGTTTGACCAGAAACTCACCTTCAAGCCGCAACTCGAGTATCTCAGGCACAGGACGAAGAGCAGACACAATATAATGAGGTCGCTCACCAGCAAATCCGCAGGAGCAAACCTTCATGTGCTCAAAGCCTACTACACGGCCGCCATCAGATCGCTGGTAGATTACAGTGCTCCAGCACTCATTGGACTGAGAGAAGACCAAATGGCTAAGCTAGAAGTCATTCAAAACAATGCTCTCAGGACCATGCTCGGAGCACCCATGTGGACCAGAATTTGCAACCTGCAAATGGAAACCGAGCTACCACCCCTGGCAGTACGAGTCAAGCAGGTGACAGCCGGTCTCCTCGCCAAAATCTGTAGAGCAGACAAGCCCACAGCTGCCAAGATTCGAATCAGTGCCTCCCTCCACCTCGACCACAGAGTGCGAGGGGCCACCTGGTCGCACGAGGCAAGCGAGGTCATCCGACACCTGCAAGCAGAAACACTCGTCAAGAACAACCAAGACACACGAGACAATGGTTACGCTGTTCCTCCACCATGGAGCCCTCCACCAGCCACACTCAAATTCACCGACCTAGGTGATAGTAAAGCCAACCTCCAGAAGGAGGACCTCCAAAAAATAACTCTCAAAGCCATAGCCACCGAGACACCGGCTGATGCAGCATCATACTTCACAGACGGCTCGGTGGACCCAAAACATCATAGATCCGGAGCGGCCTTCTACACCCAAGGTCAGACCCTCCAATGGAGACTTTCCAATGACTGCTCCACCCTACAAACAGAACTGGTAGCAATCTCAAAGGCCCTACAACACGCTGCAACCCAACACAACAAGTCCATCATAATTCATACGGACTCGAAATCGGCCATGCAGGCGCTGCAACACAGTCAACCAAGAGACAACGTCCACATCATCACCTCGATCCTCGCACAGCTACAGGAATTCCAAAGCCAAAACCGACCAGTCGTCTTACACTGGATTCCCAGTCATGTAGGGATCGGAGGAAACGACGTGGCAGACGAAGCAGCCAAGGCAGCTACACGTTCTAGTAGCGTACACATCCAAGTTCCAGCAAGTGTGCAACAGATAAAGAATCACCTCAGAAAGACCAGCAAGCTCCACATCAAAAAGAGCTTCCTTCATGCACTCAACGCCGGGTCCCAATCAGCCAAATGGTACCTGGCGGCCACAAAAGGGGAACCACCTTTCGCTGACAGGAAAACCCCAAGACAAACCCAAGTCAGCCTTCATCGACTACGACTAGGGTACAAGTGCTCCTGGCAGATGATCGGCAATGACGTCATGGATTGCACCTACTGTCAGGAGCCAGCAGCCAACCCACTTGAGCATTATCTCCTCGACTGCGAGGTCACACAAAGCCTCCGAAACAAAACTCAAATCTCCCCAGAAGCACACACAACACCAGCGGCCACTCTAACCCGAAAGGCCCATACAGACCACATTCACCACCTACTCCGGGTCATCACACGATACCCACCACCCAGATAGCTTAGTAAGCATCCTTTCCCAGCAAGTGCGGACCCCAGTTCGGGGGGCGCGCCACTCCGAAACTGACCACGTCCAAGAGTGGGGGTTGGTGGTAAGCGTCCACTGATCGGGGGTCCGCTCACACTTGCAACCTGCACTATCCTTCCATCTGCAGGTGGGACCACCTCCAATCCCAATCCGGTTTGGCTGCTCCTCGAGCTCCAGCCGGAACCACCAAACGGGCCGCCTATAGGCAAAGGCCCGTGTCGGACTACGGTCCGACAATCTCAACAACAACAACAACCTTGAGAACTGAACCTCGGCGAGGTAGGTTCTCTCTGCTCCCAAGGTACCGCGTGACCATGTTCACCTGCAACCAGGCGAAGGTCGTTAGACTGTATCCAGTCAAGCGCCCTTCGCGCAAGCAACTCAACCTCCTTGTCTTGAGGAAGTTTTTTGACTCCTCGGGAATCACGGGGGTGACAGGGGTCGTCCGCAGTGACAGCGGTGACCTTATCGTCACCTTCGCGGAATGGGGAGAGGCCCAGCAATTAGAAAACATAAGACAAATCAATGGAATTAAGATCCAAGTTGAAGCCTGCCTACAGGACAACTTGGTTTTGGGAGTCATCTCCCACACAGAAATCGAACATCTCGAAAAAGAAGAACTTGCCGAGCTGATCGGAGATCAACTCTCAATAGTTCGGAAGCTGACCAGTACAGCTGCCCTGGTTGGCTTCCCAAAGAAACTACCTAGCTCCGTTCTGCTGGGATGGGAGAAGATCCAAGTAAAACCGTACCAGCGAAGGCCTACTCGTTGCTACAAATGCCAGAAGTACGGCCATCTGGCGCGGAAGTGTCGTGCTCGGGAGGTGTGTTCCAGCTGCGGGACACCCGGGCACCAGGACACCAACTGCTTGGCGGCCGCCAAGAAGTGCGCAGCTTGTGGTGGCCCTCACTCCTCCTCCGACCGGGAGTGTCCCAAGTGGAGGGAGGAGTGCAGGGTGGCCAAGCTGCGGACTAAGGAAAGACTGAGCTACAAGGAAGCCCTCCTTGTAGTGAAAAATCAAGAAAAGAACAAGCAAGACCAGAACAAGATCACGACAATTAAACCCGGTTTCATTACACTATCTTTAACGTCGTTTATAGACGTGTATGAGAATATCCCAGAAGAAGACCAGTAAGAAGAATGGAAACTGAAAAGCAAAAGAAGAAACAAGAAAAGAAAGAAGTCCAACCAATCAGCTTCGGCCGAAATAGCCTAACGGCGAAGAGGCCAGTAATCCCCCAATACCATCCATCCCAGGGAGATCGAGAACTGAACCTCGGCGAGGTAGGTTCTCTCTGCTCCCTAGGTACCACGTGACAATGTTCACCTGCAACCAGGCGAAGGTCGTTAGACTGTATCCAGTCAAGCGCCCTTCACGCAAGCAACTCAACCTCCTTGTCCTGAGGAAGTTTTTTGACTCCTCAGGAATCACGGGGGTGACCGGGGTCGTCCGCAGAGACAGCGGTGACCTTATCGTCACCTTCGCGGAATGGGGAGAGGCCCAGCAATTAGAAAACATAAGACAAATCAATGGAATCGAGATCCAAGTTGAAGCCTGCCTACAGGACAACTTGGTTTTGGGAGTCATCTCCCACACAGAAATCGATCATCTGGAAAAAGAAGAACTGGCCGAGCTGATCGGAGACCAGCTCTCAATAATTCGGAAGCTGACCAGTACAGCTGCCCTGGTTGGCTACCCAAAGAAACTACCTAGCACCGTTTTGCTGGGATGGGAGAAGATCCCAGTAAGACCGTACCAGCGAAGGCCTACTCGTTGCTACAAATGCCAGAAGTACGGCCATCTGGCGCGGAAGTGTCGTGCTCGGGAGGTGTGTTCCAGCTGCGGGACACCCGGGCACAAGGACGCTAACTGCTTGGCGGCCGCCAAGAAGTGCGCAGCTTGTGGTGGCCCTCACTCCTCCTCCGACCGGGAGTGTCCCAAGTGGAGGGAGGAGTGCAGGGTGGCCAAGCTGCGAACTAAGGAAAGACTGAGCTACAAGGAGGCTCTCCTTGTAGTGAAAAATGAAGAAAAGACCAATCAAGACCAGAACAAGATCACAACAAACAAAAATCAAGACCCCAAGAAGACCACGGAAAAAGAAGCCAAAATTAAACCCGATTTTATTACACTATCTTTAACGCCGTTTATAGAAGTGTATGAGAATATTCCAGAAGAAGACCAGGAAGAAGAATGGAAATTGAAAAGCAAAAGAAGAAACAAGAAAAGGAAGAAGTCCAAATCAAATTAGTCTACAACCAATCAGCTTCGGCCGAAATAGCCTAACGGCGCAGTGGCCAGTTATCCCCCCCCCCCCCCCCAGGGAGTCACACTTGGCCTGACAACCTCGTCGTCTACACTGCTCCTCCATCTCCTCCTGCCATCCATAATGGTCAGTGACAACATGACGTTTGTCATTTCTTTTGTTGTACTTGTGTCTTGTATAATAAGTTATAATGTATATTTCGTGTACCGTGATGGTACTTGAGTTAATGTAAGGTGTTCCCCCAGCTGCGCCTGTTGGTAGTGATGACCGTCGTGACGGTGGGTCTTGGCTCTAGCATCCTTCACACTCCCAGCTGTGTCTTTTGGTGCAATTTCCCAGCCGCTGTCAACGCTGGTGCCAGCTACTGCTGCATTAATTCAAACCATAGAATTGTCGAAAGTACAAATCGTAAGTCAGTGTTAACTAATGGTTTTTATACATTGGTACATGTTAATATATAACTTGATAAATATTGTTTTTTAAATATACTTATTTAGATCAGAGTTTAATAACCTTTCATTTTCTTTCTTTAGCAACCCATCCAGGCAGATGTATAGCCCATACCTTCTGCGCCAGAGGCAAATTTGCACCACAGCTCGCTCCTATCGTAAGTTTACTATTACTTTTATTTCATTATTTATGAAACTTACCTATAATTCACTAATTATATTAAGGTGGGGTAATCGAAGTTTTCTTAATAATAAACCCCAAAAGGAGCCATATTTCTTTGTACAAAAAAGAACCAATTAAACTAAGTTGTCTTGTTGTTTTATATAAAATGTGAAGATTATCACGAATATTTTCTTTCTGTTCAGTAAGTAAAAGAGTTATTATTACAATATTCTAATGTATCTTTCTCACACCTGAACAGAGATGCGGTCATGATGACTATTGTCCCTTCGGTGAAAAATGCTGCTATGACGCCTGTCTGAAGCACCACACCTGCAAGGCTCCACTTCCCCATTAACGCCTTACCCAAGATCACACCGACT
Source organism: Homarus gammarus (assembly GCA_958450375.1). Lineage (NCBI taxonomy): Eukaryota > Metazoa > Arthropoda > Malacostraca > Decapoda > Nephropidae > Homarus > Homarus gammarus. Next base: position 97,232 of record CAUDMG010001784.1, read on the forward strand.
GTTCCACCCGCTGCCCATCTCGGCGTCACACCTAAAACAATTATCATGTAAACAACGCCAATATGAGCACTCAGCAGCCAGACGTTCCTCCCCACCCAGTAATGCAGTTGTCTCAAAATGGAACTTGTAACTGGAACGTGATCCACTGGAGTACCACCAAATGTTACACTTGTGTTATATGAACTGTGTATTATTATTGCTGGTATTATGTTCTTCAGGTTTGTTGCATCTGCTTTATGTTCATTAGAGAGCAGTGTTTCTTACAATGAAGTTGTTGTCATCAATTACAAGGTTTTACAATAAAGTTGTCGTCCGTTCAAAAGTTTTAATTCCACGAACACCTACTATGAGCGGCATTGTATAAACCCAATGTTAAGGGTGGGAGTTGTGGACCAGCTGGGAGGGTAACAAAAAGGCATGACTGGTTTGTGTCCAGTCTTGTGTCCAGATATGTGTCCAGGCTGTGGACTAATGCCTTGCCAGGACACACTACTCCATCTAATGAATTCAATTTTTCAATTTCAATTGTTTATTCCTTGATAGAGGAAGCGGGATCCTAGTGCTGTCACTAGGTACCCCTGTACAATAACACCAGAAGCATCTGGCAAGTGTGACAAGTATATACAGTATAAATATTATAAAGGGGCTTACTAAAGCCTAAGGAAGGAAGGATGTTCCTTTAACACATAATCTATGTTATTTACATAATATCTGGCCAGTATGGGGAGGATCATCGTGTCTCCGTCAGGGGGTCGTGGAGTGGTGGTCCAGCAGGCGTCACGGAAGCGATGTGTGTGGGGACATCTTAGGAGGTAGTGGGTAAGGGTGCGGCTGTCGGGTCTTCTGTATAATGCACAAGAGCGTTGCTCAGGTGATGCGGAGATACCAATCTCCCAAGCAAAGTCATACCCAATGATGATACGGGCAGCAATGACGTCCCTTTTCCGCGACCCTTTCTCATAGACATACCAGAGGTCAGGAAATTTACGGAGGACATCGTACCAGGTGGGCGGGGAGTCCAGGGGGATGGCTGCTTCCCGAGCTTCTCTCTGTTTGCGGTGAATTTGGGTCCTAAGCTGTAAAAGTGTTCGAGGAACAACGTAGTCAGGTGTGGCCTTGTTGCAGCCAGTCTTGGCAAGGCCATCTGCTGCCTCATTCCCCAAGATACCAACATGTCTGGGTATCCATAGGAATGTCACAGGACAGCCTGCATCCTGGAGTGTGGATGTTAACCCTCGTATTCGCAGGATGAGGTCCATATTTTCCCCTGATCCAAATGCGATCCTGTCGAGAGCAGACCTGGAATCGCAGCAGACAAGCAAGGGGCAGAAACCATCTGCTTCTTCCTCAGCGAGAAGGGCAGCAAGGAGGGCTATTAGTTCAGCCTGAGTGGAGGATTCCCCTTCAGAAACTCTGAGAGACGTTTGATAGGCTCAGGGGCATCAGGACGCGAGATGTAGACACCAGCCCCGGCCCGGCCTGTTTTTTTTTTTTTTTTTTTTTTTCTTTTTTTTAGGTTAAGGTGGGGAAAGGATGGAAGGCATGCTGGGGCTCAAGGCACAGCCAGACATGAGGGATGGAGAAGTCACAACATATAGTCGTGGGGGGAAAGGTTGGAAAAGAAGTTTAACGAGTTAAACAGAGGGGGACGACACCCCTTGTTTTACATATTACAGAGTTTATTGGCTAACTAAGCTAACCTAGGATTTAGGATGAGGTTGCACAATGGTTATTTTAGTAGACAATGACTAGATTGATTTTACAATTACAAGTTTATTAACATCTTATACTGTATTACGTTATGGACTCACTTGATTGTGACTTGTTAAATGTGAATTTATATCATCTAAGTTTTAATCTATGGTGGATCACTGTGGCGGACATAGATGGGTCGCGGGTTGGGTTGTTGTAGTGCTGGCAGACTCCAGGGCCACCAGGCGTTGATGTCTTCCCCGCGCAGGTGGTCTGGGCTGTGAGGGTCGTCCAGAAGCTTGTCCCAAACCTTCTTCCCTAGGCGATGGAATCTGAAGTTGAGGGCCTCTGTTTTATTTCTTAGGTGGATGGTTTCCACTGTCTCCTGGTAGGGTGGCGCTTGGCCACTGGCTGACCTCAAACACTTGTTTTGGAAGCTCTGTAGTTGTTGTAGTCTAGTCTTCCCGAGTGTGACGAGTGGTATAGATGGGTACTCCAACACAGGCCTCACCAGCGCCTTGTACAGGTGAACTAGTATCTTCTCAGGCATCAATTTAAAACGTTTTAATTTGGCTGCGGCGACTTTGGCTTTATTTAGTCTGTCCTTCACGTGGGGAATGATGCCCGTCCGAGAAATGATGAAGCCGAGCAGCCTGCCTTGTTTAGAGTACTCAATCTCTTCGTCGTCGATCATCAATGGGGCCGGCTTGAATTTGGCTATGGGTGTGACCTCAAATTTCGTTTTGTTTGTTTTTATTTTCCATTTATTTTCATACTCCGAGATCTCCTCTATTGTCCGAGCAGTGAGTCGCGCCATCCTTGCTGTGGACCTTCCTGGGCAGGTGACGATCTGTGTTACATCGTCGGCATACATGACGTACTCGCTGCCGACGATTGGGGGTGGCAGGTCAGCCGTGTAGAGTGTGTAAAGGGTTGGTGAGAGACAAGAACCCTGAGGCACGCCGCTCGATAGTGAGAATTCTTCTCCAAAATGTTCTTGCATCTTGATTTTAGCTCTGCGGTCCATAATGAAGTTGCACAGCAGGCGCGTCAGATTTTCGGGTAGCCCCAGTTGTATGATCTTATACTGCAGCCCTGCGTGCCAAACTTTGTCAAACGCCTTGCTGACGTCCCTCAGTATTATATTGCACTGCAGGCGGCCAGTCATGGCATTGGCGATCTGCTCGTAGGCCTGAGCTATGGCGGTGGATGTGCCTCGGTACTGGCGGAAGCCGAACTGGCGGGGATTATGCACGTCTTCGTCCTCCAGATACATCCGCAATCGCTTGTTGACTATTTTTTCGAAGATTTTGGCAGGTACCTCTAGCAACGATATTGGTCGAAAGTTTTCGACTTTGATTGCAGGCTTCCCTGCTTTTAGTATGAGACGAATAACGGCGATTTTGAACATCTTAGGGAAGTATCCAGAGGCGAGGCAGGCGTTGCATATATGAGCAAGCCTCTCTATCATGTTGTCGGGGAGCTGAGCCAGGATCTTCTTGTTAATGTGACTTTGACCAGGTGATTTGTTTTTAAACCCTTTTATGACGGCTGACACGTCTGCAGGAACTATGCGCTCCGTCAGGTAGCTTCCGTCCACCAGTCTAGTGAAGTCAGTCCGTGGGAGCGGCTGGAGCAGGTGGTGATGGTCCTGCAACTGACCAAAAAAGTCCTCCTCAAACTCCCTGTCGAAGCCCTCGTTCTCCTGTTCACTAATGGGAAAGATCTTTCGTAAATATCACCGATGTAGTTGTTCTTGGTTTTCTTCCTCGAATATTTTTACGTTGTTTTGGTTGAGCAGGTAAGGGACCGTGTTAGAGGTGGAACCAATCAGTCGCTTGATCCATTTCCAGAAGGCAGCAAAATCGCGGTAATTGTTGGCTGCCTCCCACACCAAGGCGGCCCACTTTTGTTCATGTAGACGTTTGCTCTCGTGCTGGATGTCCGTCTGTAGCTCTCGGTACCGGTCTCTCAGCTCTTGCGTCCACCCGCGGATACTGGCTAGCTGTCTCACGCGAGCGTACTGGACACTGAGCTGCCTCAACTGGTGACTAGTGTGAGGATGGGGAATGGTCCTGTGAGTGGTGATCGGGATGTTGTTGTCCATCTCCGTCTTCACATCCGTATACCATTGTTCGACCGTGTCGTCGATGTCATTGGGGCTGGCTTCTTCCAGGTTTCTCCCCTGCTTGAGACTGAGAGACTCCTTGAAGGAATCCCAGTCTGCCCGTTTGAGGTTTGACCTGATGTTGGCGGGGATCATAATGGGATTGGATGAGAGCGTCACGACGACTGGCAGGTGATCGCTGGTACTGATGGGTCCGGCGGTAACGTGCCTGTTCAGGACGGCCTCGTTGTTAGAGAGGATTATGTCGGGTGTTGTGGCACTGGCACGTCTTATCAATGTCGGGAAATCTGGCCCGAGGTGTTGCAGTTTTCCCCTTCTGATGTTGTCATACAGCACCACACCGACGTTGTTCTCATTACCGTGTCCTAGTATGGCGTGGCGCGCATTTAAGTCCCCTATGATGTATGTTGGTTTTCTGTGGCGTAGCAACTGGTTTAGGTCTTGTTCGGGTAAGTAAGGACGTCTGGGAGGTAGGTACATTGTGCATATGATAGCAGGTCCCCTAGTTGTCTCCACCTGCGCTCCCAGAACTGAATCCTCCAAGTCTGGCAACACTCTGTGACTCAGCCGTGACCTGATGGCCACAGCGACACCATCGTTCAGTTCACTCGTCATGTTCCTCTGGTATACAGTGTAGCCAAAAATTTTCAGCTTACTTTCGTCCTTTATGCCAGTACTGTTTAACAGAATGATGTCTGGGTCTAATTGATAGTATAAGTTAGACAGTTCGTTACGTCTATTAAGGGACTAGTGTAGGACATTATGTTGGACAATTTTCATACTGCTAACGACTGCCATTTCGGAGACTGTAGCTTGGGGCGTCGCTTGGAGTGTTTGCTCGGCTTCTGCCATTTCTAGGGGGAAGGAACTTCTTAGCAGAACCTTCGGACATCTGCTTGTCAGTCAATGGCGGGCCCTCGAACTTCTCGTCACCTGTGTGCAGGAAGGTGTTGAGGTCCTGGGCCTGCGTGGCGAAGTAATCAACTGACGCTGCAGCTCGAGGGTCTTGTTCCTCTGTGGCGTGAATCGTCATCATCTGGTCGCAACCATTGACTGTGGTTGCAGTCCGATGGTCACTGTCGTCGCTGGGAGTGCATGTAATGGGATCGCGGGCATTTACGGTGTCGTTGGAGCTGTGATCCCAGGGGGACTGACTGGCCACGTAGGGATTGCGGTTATACTGATTTTTGCCTAAGTCAAGGAGGTCATGGTCTATTTCTGGCGTGGGTTGAGGTCGTCGATAAGTCGTTGAGTGGGTTACTGCCTTAAGGATTTCTTTTGAAGGGACTTTGTCGCTTATTTCAACAGGTGCAATGTTGTTCCTGGTTAGTGTCTCGTTGAAGTGTTTCGAGAATGAACCTGGATGAACCATGTTCATGTGATGGGCATGCAGGTAAGACAAGTATATAGTGGTGGCTTTGGACTCGTCCAGCTGTGGAGAGGAGACGCTCCTGATGCTCTCGGCCACTGCGTCCCTCATGGCGCCCAGTGACTCAGTAACTGCCTGTTTTATTGAGTCCTTGATGGTTCTTATCTCTGATTACAGGACTTCCATGGTCTCGCTGACATTGTTGGGCTTTTGGGAGTCTGCTTGAGTTTCTTTTAGAGCTTCTTTTAGGGTTTGGCTGTAAGCCATGATCGTTGACTGAGTGGTCCTTTCTATGGTGTTAGAAATTTCCCTGGTTTCTTTTTGTTTGGTTATTTCGGTTATTTTCTTCTCTGTTTCTTGAAGTACCTGTTTCCTGACCAGGCAGGTGGCAGAGAAGGTCCTGTGGTCACCCTCGCAGACGACACACTTTTTTATGATGCTACGGCAGTCTTTGTAGAAGTGCAGATCAGATGAACACTCAGAGCATATGACCCCTTGCATGGGGCAGTTCTTGGTCATGTGGTCATTGCATTTATAGCACTTCATACATTGTTGGATGGGCGTATACTTTTCATATTCTATTTGGTGTGATGAGATTGAAGTGCCATATGCATAGAGCCCCTTCTCCTTCAGTCTTTTTGCATCCGTTGTGTCTGCAAAGCGAACCTTGATTATATTATGGGCATACATAGGATACACCTCCACAACCTTGACATTGTTTTGCTTTTGTATTTCATCTCATATTTCTTCTGCGTTATTTTCCACTACATCTTTGTCTAACTTCTTACATACAAGGGTGAGCTTGGCGCCGTATTCCCGTGGGACAACGACCTCGTAACCGTTGGTTTTCATTTTGTCCATGGCACTAGACTTAAGTAGTTTATCAGCATCTGTAACGGGGTCAACAGAACCATCAGTGTAGAGGACGACCCTACCTGGGGACCAGTGGGCGATCCTGGAGAGGTGGTATTTGCATGGTTCACGTGGGATTTCGGGAGCGGTCCACCGAGGACAATCACTTCAGGTTGAAAATCCAGCCAGGGAAAAGGAGACGAACCAACAGCAGGGGTGACAACAATATCAGGCAGGAGGTCGTGTTCCTGAAGGGCTCGGATGAGTGACCCTCGCCATTGTCTTCTAGATGGAGGTCGGCCTCGGACATAGTTGCCCCGAGGATCCCGTAGAATGGAAACGGTATATAGAAAAGTAGAGCGTGTCCACTGAGGAGCCCCAAGGATGATACGAGCAGCTTTCCTCTGGATAACTTCGAGAGGGTTGACAGCAGTCCGACTAATGTTGACGAGGGCAGGGGCGGCGCAGTCGACACAGGAATGGACAAAGGACTTGTACATGGTGAGAAGTACAGGGATGGTGGCACCAAGGGAACCCCTGCACATGGTAGAGAGGGGAGCGAGACGCCGAAAGCCTATGTCTCGAAGATAGCAAACTTCATGGATATGACAACGTGTGCGAGTTACATACACACCCAGGTATTTTGTCTCATTAACCTAGTCCAAGGGCGTTCCTGATAAGAGAAGGGGTGGAGGTACAACACGACCGTGCCACATGGCTTTTGTTTTAGCAGTTGAAAGAAGGAAACCAAGTGAATCACACTCTCTGAAGACCAGATCAAGGGCTTCCTGAATGCTGAGGTAGTCAGGGGCTTGAAGGAGGACATCGTCGGCATATCCTGAGTGGACAACTTCTGTCGGCCACGGGAAAGATGCAATGGAGTGCAAGAGAGTGTTAAACAAGGTGGGACTCAGGAATCCACCTTGAGGGGTGCCGAGGTTCATTTCTTGAACAGGAGATATAGAGCCTTCAACGCGAACCCGGGCCTGACGTCCAGTGAGGTAAGAGGCGATCCATTGAAGAAGTCTCCCTTTAACCTCTAACCGCGCAAATTCAGGTAAAATGAGGGCAGGCTGAGCCGTATCAAAGGCTCCCTTGATATCAAGGAAGACGGAGACGCGGGCAGTCTGATTGCAATAAAAGGAAGCAATGGAGTGTGGTGTGCTGCGATGTTGTATGAAACCATTGAGGGAGTTGTGGAAGCCGCCTATGGTGTGAAGAAGGCGACGATGGAGTATCCTCTCCATCATCTTGCAAACACAGGAGGTAAGACTAATGGGTCGATATTTCCCAGGATCTCCCGGCTTAGGGATGGGGATAATAGTGGCATTTTTCCAGTTAGACGGGAGAACCCCATGTTCATAAGACATATTGTAATGAGCAAGCAAGGGGTCGTTAGGAATATTAGTACAGGCGTTGAGGACGGAGTAGGTTATCTGATCATCCCCAGGAGAGGTGTCTTTTCTGGAGCGACGAGCACTGTCAAGCTCGAACTGTGTGATGGGATGATCAGTGGGGGCAGGGGAGGTAAGAGCAGCACGAACAACAGGCTCAGACACATCGATGCGAGCCTGCACTGCCTCCTGCATTGGATCTGGAAGTGCCTCAGGTGAGGAAGCTCGTGCCCAGTCCTCCATTAAAAGCAAGCAAGGGAGGCGGGATCAGGATGGGGAGGAGGCCTCCGTCGGGTACCCCGTATAGCATTAATCCTATTCCATACATAAGAAGGTGACGACTGGAACGATAGAGACCCAGTGGAAGATAGCCAGTCCGCCTCACTAATCCGACGACGCTCCTGAGTTGCAAAGGAGCACCAATTTTTGAAGTCTTCCCAGTCCTCTGGAGAGCGAGACATCTGTATGGCAGAGTGGAGATCACGGGTTACCTGTCGGAGATGTCTCATGGCAGGGATACGATACCAGTAGTTGGTGGCACTTCTGGGGTGATGGGGAGGGCGTGGAGGGGTAGCGCGATTGACAGAGTCATATACGGCATCAACAAAATTAGCGCTGTAAGAGTCAAGGGACTGGCGGACAAAATAGGAATCCGCCCAAGTAGAAAGGTATTGGGTAAAGGAAGGAACAGCATCTTGTGTGAGACGAAGGCGAGGGGATCGATAAGGAGCTGATGTCGGGGCAGAGAAGGAGAGCCCGAGATGGGTAGTAACGGCAAGATGGTCACTCTACAGAGCAGGCTCGGTGCAGACGGTAGGATGAAAGGAGGTATGACCGTTCAATAGTAAGCCAACATCAAGGAAACTATGGGGGAGGCGAGTAGGATCGTCAGGACAAGGAAAGCGAACATCATCATCCCCATTAAGAAATTGTGAGGGATGTGATCCGTTAAGAGTACATGGCGTGGGATGATCCGAAGTAAGAGTGGGATGGCGGGCATTAAAGTCGCCAAGAACAAGAGTGGGAACCCCATCATGGAGGTCGTGAAGAACCTGGGATCCAGAGAATCACTCTTGAAATGAACATTGACTACACGAAGGGTCCGGTCACCAAGAGTAAGGGAGACGGAAAGTAATTCAGACGGGGGTCCATGTGAGTCAGGTGAAGGGAGACGAACAGATGGAATGGTGTTACGCACAAGGGTGAGAAGGCCACGAGCCTGCCCACGGTACCGAGGCAGGATGTAAACAGTATAGCCAGAGAGGCGGAGTGGAGTAACATCGTCTGTGATGGTTTCCTGAAGTAGAGCAAAATCCACTTGATGGGAGAGCACAAACTGGGCGAGGTCTGTCCGGCGAGGTCTAAGTCCCTGAATGTTCCATTGTAAGAAGAGGGGGGAACGGGCTCCGGTGTGAGATGAGTCGGTGGGGCTAGACAGGGCTCCAGAGGAGGTACCAAATTCTGTTGAGAAAAATGGAGAGGGAGGAGTGGGAGAGCGAGGATTGGATCCTCCATCTCGGGAGATGGAAGGAGGCGGGTCACCAGGTCTTGCAAAGAGCGCCCCGGTTGGGTCAGGGTGTCCAGAATGAGTTGTTGTTCCCTCTGCAATGTCGCAATTGTTTTCACAAACGAGTCGAGTTGGGCAGAGAGAAGGTTGATTTGCTTGGAGTGGCGATCCAGACGGAGAGTGATTGTTTCCATAGAACCAACTTGGTGTACCTGTACAGGAGCTGGAGGTGGCGGCGACGATTGGCGAGGGCCCGACTGGGCATGTGGTGGTGGTAGCGACGGAGAGGGACGGTGAGGGTTGAGGTGAGTAAGAGGTGGTGGTGCTGGTGCTGGTGAGAGACAGCGGGGGTCCGGGTGGGCAGGAGGTGGTGGTAACGGGGAGGAAAGGTGAGGTCTCAGGTGAGCAAGAGGTGGTGGTGCTGGTGAAGGACAGCTGGGGTCCAGGTGGGCAGGAGGTGGTGGTGACTGTGTGGCAGGGCCGGCAACGACTTTGTTCTAAGAACGGTAGGGAGAGGGAGGGAGGGGAGAAAGGATGGGTGGTAGGGGTGATAGGGGGGATGGTAGAGGATAGGAGATCAATGGGAAATCCTTGGTGGATGGAAGAGGCGGTGGTGGACAGGAGTGAGGTTTGGTTGACGGTCTTAATCAGAGACGAGGGCGGTGGTACACGGTAAGTTTTCCCCGGGCGAGTGCCAGGACGCTGTGGGCAATTGGCATTCCAGGCGTGGTGACTGCCATGGCAATTGACACACCATGGAATAACTGGGATTTTGTTCTGAATTTTCGATTTGCATTCCACTGTGTCGTGAGGACCTGCACAGAAACCGCAGGCGACTATCCTCGTGCACTCCCAGGTGCTGTGTTTCCACGATTGGCAACGAACACAGATTTTCGGTGTTCCGATAAATCAGTAAAGAGGAGAGTTGTGAGTTGGCCCTACATTCACCTTGGGAGGGAGGGGGCCCACCCACCAGCCGATGAGTTCGTTGGATAGACGTTTGGAGACCGGGTTGATGCGGCGTTCCATGTCCAGTAGTTGTGGGAGAAGAGGGCGAAGATCGTCGATAGGGATCTCCCAGGGTACGTGGCGAACCATTACCTTGGTACGACGAGTTCCTGGGGTGATGGTGGTGAACTTCAGCATCACCTCCCCCTGGGGAGCAGGAAAGCCCACCTGAGTGAGCAGGCGTACCGTCTCGTCCATTTGTGTGGTGACTCTTGCGGCTGTAGGACCTCGGCGGAGGTGAAGTATTGAGTCCTGAAGTGGAGAGCAGTGACGGAAGAACCAGGTCGTCCGTGTGCTCAGAGGCAAGTCCCGAGGAAAGGCGAGACAACGAAGGCGCGACGGGGCAGGGAGACAAAGGGAATCCCTATGTCCATCGTCGGCGGAGGGTCGGTCATTGAGCCACATGTAAGCTCACTTGGGGACCCCGATGGCAGGAGGAGACCACCCTCTACAGCCCCAGACGGGGTGCGAGGGGGAGCCGTGGCCCCTGCTGGAGACCCTGACTTCTGAGGTTTCTGCTTCTTTGACTTGTCTTCAAGAAGAAAGTCGTCAGCATCACTGTCACCTACTGCCGCCGTTTCCAGCGCAAACTTGAAAAACTTTGCCCAGAGGGATCGGGTGGTAGGACCAGATGTTTTTATCCCCAAAAAATGACAAAGTCTAGAAGTAAAAAAAAATAGATGCCACTCTGCTGATAACTGGGTCTTACTGTAGTTGTCTGCACAGGCTGGGATTAGTAGACTCGTTGAATTCGTCAGAAATACGACTTTTAAGGAGCAGTCTCTTACAGCCTTTGTTGACACTATGGCACGCATGCGCGTTCCTTAATGCATTTATTAACAATTGCAACAACCATACTGTTAAGGGCTCCTCCTACAGTCTTACGACACTGTTGTGGCATTAAACTGCTCAACTAGTACACCTGGGACAATAACATGTTGTTGTTTTTTACCTGTACGTAAAGGTCCCAGTGTCTGTGTCGCCAAGCATGATTACATTTTACACACGTTTAAACTAATAAGAATGATTCCTGTGTAACGGTCACTATCTCTATAGCTTTATATTCGTAATGTCTTCCAGACAGAGTCGGCTGTTTCTCACATGACATACATTTATAACACTGCCGATCATTTGCTTTAGTTTATTTTTTTAAAGCTTAATTTAGGATTTTCCGAAGATTAGACACGTTATATTTACCTGGAGGTTTAATTAATGTAATTCTACTACACCTGCACCCTGACCTCTATGGTTTCCGCCCCGGAAAGACTACTGCTCACTGCATCGCTCACTACATGGCGAACACCTCAGCCAAAACCTCCCTCTTCGTCGACTTCAAGGGTGCTTTTGATAAAGCCAACAGTGGAGTGATCCTTGAGGGCCTCACTCACATGGATGTGAAGGGCAAACTCCTCACGTGGATTGCTGACTACCTCTCCCATCGACAGGCCCATGTCCGGTTTCAGGGCCACTACTCTACGATCAGGGACCTTGATCTTGGCACGCCTCAGGGAGGTGTACTCAGCCCTACACTCTTTAATGTACTCATGAACTCCATCTGCCGCCTCAACGACATCTTTCCTAAGCGCGCCCTAGACGGCCACATCATAAGCTACGCTGATGATATTCTCCTCCAAATTACTACAGTGCAACATGAACAACCTATACTCTCCACGTTCGCCCGGACCTCTCAAACACTCGGGCTAGTTATCTTACACACTAGCACCAAGTTCATCTCACACTTCCGGCATCAGACACCGCTGACTCTGCAAGGACAAGACATCGATCAAGTACGCACCTACAGGTACCTTGGCCTACCCGTACGAGCCACTACCAGCGCCACCACCTCCGCTGGCCGCCCACGCCATCTCTCAGTGCCGCCAACGAACGAGGCCCCTCCAGTCCCTTACCCACGGCCTCCAAGGAGCCTCTGTCAGGGTCCTACGTCTCATGTACTTTTCTGTCGTCAGAGCTGTCAGAGATTATGCCTCTCCTGTCCTTGTAGTTGTCTCCCAGCGCGAGAAGCAAAGCATAGAGAAAATCCAAAACAGAGCTATGAGACTCATCCTCGGCTGCTCTACGACCACCAGAATAGAAGTCATGCAGCATGAACTAATCCTGCTTCCTGTCTACGATCGAATTACTGCTCTCAATGCCATCCTTGGTGTTAAACTTCTTCGCAGTGAGAAACTGACTCCCCTGTCGCGCTCACTGAACTCACATCTTAACACCCTTCTGCGCCGGCCTGCCCCCATTACCTCTCCCTCCCCCTCTCAACACTGGCCCGTCCACACTGCTGCTGACATCTTGCGTTATCACCTCTACACCCCCTCGACATCTCTCCCTCCCGAGTACATTCATCCGCCTCTACCGCCGTGGACTTCCCTGAGTGTTGATGTTGTCGTCCACACCTTCCCTGGTCGTAAATCCACCCAACTGCGGTATATGCTCAAACTTAACTGCCTTGAGCAAATTAATGATGTCGTCTCCCTTCTTACGACCTCCCACCCTCCTATCCTCGTCTACTGTGATGGGTCTGTTACCACGCTGGGCAGCGCTGGGGCAGCTGAGTGGATTCCTGAGCGCCAGGCCCGCAGGAGAATCAGGGTCCACGACTGGGCTTCCTCCACTGATACTGAAAGCATAGCCATCCTCTCGGGCATTCATGAGGGGGCGACCTATGCTCGCGCTGAAAGCCGGAACCTCCTTATAATCAGTGACTGATCTTCTGCGCTAGCGAGGCTCAAATTACCCTCCCCCCTCCACCCCTGCCGCCCAACAAACCCTAGCCGCCGTCGCTGGGCTAGAACAGACAGATGACATCCGTGTAAAGTTTATTTGGATCCCGTCACACATAGGAATAACTGCCTGTGACACTGTTGATCGGCTTGCCAAAGAAGCGACACAAGAAGAAGATATTGAAGCCACCCTCACCCTCTCTCTGACTCATCTCAAATCTCGCATACACGCCACACAACGAGAAGCATTCGACGAAAATTGGACACACCTGAAACAATGGGGCAGCGTCACTCTATGCCACTATGACGCTGTAACCGGTGACGACAACCGCCACTACAAAGAGTATCAATCCCTGACTCTTTCTCAACAGATTATGTACATGAGACTGCGCCTAGGGTACAGGTACCTATGGGAGTACATTGGCAACCCTAAGCCTGGCCACACTGTTTGTAAACTTTGTGGCCAGCCCGACTCCCACACCCTCCGTCACTACATCCTCACTTGTCTTAAGACCTCCTCCTACAGGTCCCCAGCCGTTACCAACACCTCTTCTCTCCCTGACCAGATATCCCTCCTCCTAGTCACAGGCCTGGCACTTGACATTATTAGGGGCCTGCCACGCTTTGCTATAAACAGATGAAATGTACCTGGAACGTTCCCCCCCACACTCATCATTCTGTCACTTAATGCATGAGTCATAAAGGCAAGCAAGAACTTAGCATGCTTCCCAGTTGGGCACTGTAAACGCTTCTGCGCTTCACCTTGCACAGGATGTAAGAGGGTGCCCAATAAACTAGCCCCCCGCCGGGGCAATCTTTCTCTATGGGACCAAAGCAGATGTCAGAGGCAGACGTGACTGTCGCCCAAGGTGCGGAACACTATGCCGGGTAACAGACATGGCTGCGTCTGTGCTAGCCAGTACAAAAATTGCACTAGCTGTGAATGTGTGAGAAACAACCGACCATGTGTGGTTTGCAGAAAGGTAAACAATTGTCGGAACCCACAAGGCAGGGAGCAGACACAGGAGGCTACAGTGGATATCGCCGGGACCCAACCGCCCGATGATATCCTAAATGATAGCAGTGAGTCTACTCAACCTGAAAATGTAGTACTAATAAATGCTGCTCCAATAGTAGCAGATGTCTACGAGGTGAATGAGAGAGCCACCACAGTGGAATGGCATGTCGATGGAAAATGCAGACAAATGGGTTAAAGAAATTTACTCAAAAATTGTCAGGTGGTCGCCAGCTAACCTGTTTGAACCACCCAAGTGTGCGGTCACCAAAGAAATGATTCGCCTCATAACTGAGTACACTCAGGACTGCTTCCTTGCCCCTTTAGCTCTTCAAATACTGACAATAATACCACATCTATTCTGCCAGAGGACACACACAAAGACTAAGCACAAAGAAAATGTGACAGCGATGAAGAGAAGATTGACAATGTGGCAGAATGGGGCCCTTGATGATCTCCTGGGTGAAGCAAGAACACTGCAGGAGACTAAAATTTATAGGAGACGGAAAGCAAAACATCGATGACGTTGCAAGAAAGTTTGGAAACAAAATGCGTGTGGGAAAAGTGTCTTTGGCGGTAAGATCTCTCACAGAGAAATCCTCCGGTGGGGTTCTGCCAATAAACAGAGAGACATTAAAACAAGTGAAAGAAAAATATCCCCCTGCAAGTGAAGACGAAGGCATCAGGTTCCAGGGTGACTATATCCCACCAAATGCTGTCCTGTTCGAGAAAATAACTAGAGGGATGGTGTGGAAAAAGGCACTGAAGACTCGAGGAGGTGCCGGTCCTTCAGGTCAGGATGTAAACGGTTGGAGAGTCATCCTCAGCACTAACAAGTTTGGCCCTATAGCAAGTGATCTCTGCACGGCCATTGCCGTCCTTGCAAGAAAGCTGGCATCCTCGTGCTGCCAACACCTCCATGCTCTGACGGCCTGCCGCCTCATTCCCCTGGATAAGAATCCAGGATGTAGGCCTATAGGGGTGGGGGAAGTGCTGAGGCGGATCATCGGAAACTGCATAATAGAGGTGGTAAAGGATGATGTCATGGCAGCAGCAGGGAACCTGCTAGTTTGTGCTGGCCACCAGGCTGGAGGGGAAGCTGCCATTCACGCCATGAGAACGATATTTGAGCAGCGCGATTGTGAGGCCGTTCTCCTGGTGGACCCTTCAAACGCATTCAACATACGTAACCGCAAGGCCGCACTGCACAACATCAAGATCAAGTGTCCAAGCTTTGCAATGTATGTTGAAAACTCCTATAGGAATCTATCAGACCTTTATATAGAAAACAACAAGGCTCTCAGAGGTGATACCATCATACAATCAACCGAGGGAACGACGCAGGGGGACCTTGTTACAATGGCAATGTACGCAATAGACCTATCCATGCTCCAACTCACAATAAAATTTGAAACAACTGAGGTCAAGCAAGTGGCGTACGCTGATGACCTTACAGCAGCAGGAAAAGTGGAGGACATCAAAAAGTGGTGGCACCTGGTAACATCACAAGGCCCAAAAATAGGGTACCACCCAAACGCCAGCAAGTCCTTTCTCAATGTGAAGCCAGAACATTATGAACGGGCAATGGAGGTGTTCGGTGGAAGTGAGGTCAAAATAACAAAGGACGGCCAAGCACACCAAGGCGCAGTAATCTGCACGACGGACTTCAAGACCGAATACGTAACGGGAAAGGTGAATGAATGGGTTAGGGAAATCCAAGCTCTGCCTGAGATTGCTAACACAGAGCCACATGCGGCTTTTGCTGCATTCACCCATGGAGTCAAGCATCGCTGGAACTACCTGATGCGCACTGTCCCTGATATCGTACCCCTCCCCTACCCTCTGGAAGAAGCTCTCAGCGTCAATTTCATTCCCAAATAAGTGAAACACTCTCACTTAACCCCAGCAGAAAGATCACTCCTTGCACTACCACCGAGACTGGGAGGAATGGGATTGACCCATCCAGAGGAGATTGCTGCCACTGAACATCAAAACTCAGTTAAGCTCACGGCAGCCCTCACGGACCACATAATAGCCCAGAACGCATCAGGGGAGGTGGATACCAGTGTAGTAAACAAGATTCGAAGGTCCATTACGATAGAACGACAGCACAGCCAAAGTGATAAGTTGCAGCAACTGTTCCTGCAAGTACCAGAAAATTTGAAAAACAAAGTAGCTATAGCGCAGGAGGTGGGCGCCTCGAACTGGTTAACTACGTTACCGATAAGGACAATTGGTTTCAGTCCCAATAAACAAGAATTTACAGATGCCAATGCTCAACGGTACGGTAGGCCAGTTGAAGGTTTGTCCTCCCAATGCGTGTGTGGCTCTTCCTATGACGTCGATCACGCCATGGTGTGCAAGAAAGGGGGCTTCATATGCATGAGGCATGACGAAGTAAGGGATCTCACAGCAAATATGTTGAAAGAAATCTGCCGTGATGTCAGGGTAGAACCGACCTTCCTTCCATTGGACTGTGAGATTTTCCAACATAGGACTTCAAACACGTCCAACGAAACCCGTGTTGACGTCAGTGCTCGAGGATTCTGAACACGGGGAAAGCGAGCCTTCTTCGACATCAGGATTTTTTATCCCATGGCCGCAAGTCACCGTAACTTAGCTCTCGATGCTGCACACAGGATGAACGAGAACGACAAGATAAGGGCATACGGGGGAGAATTCAGAACGTTGATCAAGGCAGCTTCACTCCTCTAGTGTTCACAACCTCTGGTGGGATGGGACCAAGTGCAAGATGCTTCTACGCCAGACTCGCGGAGGTGCTATCCGAACAGAAGTAGCAGCCCAGAAGTTATGTTACAGCCTGGATGAGATGTCGAGTGTCTTTCTCTCTCCTTAGGTCGGCTTTGCTCTGCCTCAGGGGAACGAGAGCTTCTGCCCCAATGCCGACAACAGCAGCAGATAGTGACTATGAGGGTACAGTCACTGAATGCCGCATAGATCTGCGGCTCAACTAATTCAACACAGATAGGATAGCTACTTATGTATTAGGATATTTAATATTAAGGTAATGAAATGGTGGTGAAGATGTGGCTATTGGGGGAGGCTGGAGGCCACGTTAAAAAAAAAAAAATTGTCCTTGTAGTGGTTGTCCTAGTAGTAGTCCCTTAACCCCTTGAGAACGATGAGTAGGTTAGGTTAGGTTAGTATTATTTGATTCACTTTACTGAAAATTCACTTATTCTAAAGGAATGAGAGAGAGAGAGAGAGAGAGAAAGAGAGAGAGCCGTAGCCGATTTTGTGGCAAACAAACCTACGGACTCACAACTCTAATTTCATTGCTTTTCGAGCAAATGAATTTGCATGTAAACTTTATGTTTAGCCGGTTACAGAAATACATTAATACTATTCTGGATATTAATAGCATTAATGTTGATACAGTGACATGTATTTACTGTACATACACAAGCATATCCTTCATACAAGAACATAATGAAGTGCAGTACATTCATTACTTTTTCATTGCACATAATCATCCTCCTCATCCCCATCACTATCGTCATCATCATCGTCACAATCATGATCAATAAACGGTTGTTTTAATAGAGCAATTACATCTGGAATTAGTGATGTGTGTTTCTTGATATGTCTCGGCTTCCGATGAGATGCTACCATTGGTCTACTTGGAGTAGTTAATGCTGCTTCATTGCATATCTTTGCAGCATGAATTCCCCCAGAATCCATAAGCTTCATCTGAGCTGCATACACAAGCTCTTGTGTTGAATAGTCTTTTCTTATTTCCTCTGTTATTCTACGCTTTTTCTATCACTGGCAGTTTTGAAGTCGGCAAGTGTTTTACCTCACTTACATTTACCTGCTTCACACTTTTCTTTAACATTATGGACACGTGCGATCTCTACATATAGCTGTAATTTCATTTCCTTTGAAAGCCACGCACTATTATTCTTAAAAAAAATTCAGTAATGTAATTTGCCTTTTTCCAACGTGTACGGAAATCATTCTTAAAATTTGCAAGTGCTGCAGCTGTCACTGTCTTTGTATAGTGATTCATTTCCTGGTGTTGATATTACAATTGAAACTACTTGTTCAAATGATTGGCTCCGTCGAATTGGTATGTATTTTTCTAATACATTTCTTCTAGTAACTCCCGCCATCTTAAATAAATGAACACGGATTTATATACCCATGATTGCGTCAAACTCACAAACTATACAAGTCATAGCTGAAATAAGACAAGTTTCTGATTTTTGGAATGAGGTAAATATTATATTTTTTTATTCTTGTCTGACGGCTGGGTACTCTCTCTTTCTTTTTATTTTCATTTATGTATATCACACAGAAGACGAGGAGCAAAACACGCCCCAGCGCATAATTCAAATGCTGCTGGACCAGATTACATGTCGTAGCTTTAAGAAAAATCGCTCTTAATCCTAAAGGTGGAAATAAAAGAAGCTGTTTTCTATGCAGTTTTTTATATTAATATTTATTCCATCAATCTGATTGAATATCGGCACTCGATGTGATCCGATCTTGCTGTACAGGAGTCTTGTTAAAAACCTACTAGAAAATTTTTTATTAACAATATTTGCTTATAATTCAATTATTAGCTTAAAACAGATCATTAAAGTTTTTCATACTCCCAGTTTGCTGCCTTTACTAGCTGCCCTTACCATTAAAAATAACTAAAATAGCGCTTTTTTCTGATATACTTAAAATGTTTAAATGGTCTGTAATTCTCCATGTAATGTTATATTTTTCCGGAAATAGGTAGGGACTCCTACATACTAATTAATCGCATTCAATTAAACTTATGCAATTGAATATATTGCAACCTTATATTTCGGCCATGAAGTAGCCATTTGGGACCAGTGTGCGTCGCTCCACTTAGTGACAAGTAAAGTTTTCCTTGTGTTGGGGACTTCCAGAGTAGATGTCAACACGCAATCCATTAACTTAGGCCTACAGTATGAACTTAAGCCTAAGTCACTTTTTTTAGGTCTACTTCAGGGTCATATCTATTGTCGCCTTACATAATTTTTTTAATGTAATATGTAACAAAATGGTTGAAATATACGAGAATTCTTTTTATAATTACACTTAACCTAACCTACCTTAACCTAACATAACCTATCCTATCCTAACCGAACCTAACCTAACCTAACCTAACCTAACCACCAACACCGCCTAAATATACGTCTCGGGATCATGTAAGGCTATCAAGGTTTTAATTGGTTATTATGTCTAGTACCTTCACACACACCTTCCATGGGCTGATGAGACAGCTGACGTGAGCAACACAGAGTGATTTATGTCTGGTCAGATTCGTGGTGTGCAGAGAACTACATCCGTCAGCCAGCTACGTCAACTGTGTAGTCAAAACCTAACCCGGACTATATCCCATTGTGTTGTACTTCATCACCACCACGTCTCCAGATCTATACCACGCCTGCTGCCACCACAGACTATGCCACTCCTGCTGCCACCACAGACTATATCACTCCTGCTGCCACCACAGACCATACCACTGCTGCTGCCACTACGGACTATACCACTCCTACCACCACCACAGACTATACCGTTCCTGTCACCACCACAGACTAAACCTCTCCTGCCACCAGCACAGACTATACCGTTCCTGTCACCACCACAGACTCTACCGTTCCTGTCACCACCACAGTCTAAACCACTCCTGCCACCACCACAGGCTATACCTATCCTGTCACCACCACAGACTATACCGTTCCTGTCACCACCACACACTATACCATTCCTGCCACCACCACAGACTATGCCACTCCTGCTACCACCACAGACTACACCACGCCTGTTGCAATCACAGACTATACCACTCCTGCTGCCACCACAGACTATACCACTCCTGCCACCACCACAGACTATACCGTTCCCGTCACCACCACAGACTAAACCACTCCTGCCACCAGCACAGACTATACCGTTGCTGTCACCACCACAGACTATGCCACTCCTGCTGCCACCACAAACTAAACCACTCCTGCCACCACTAAAGACTAAGCCGTTCCTGTCACCACCACACACTATACCGTTCCTGTCAGCACCACAGACTATACCACTCCTGCCACCACTAAAGACTATGCCGTTCCTGTCACCACCACAGACTAAACCACTCCTGCCACCACCGCAGACTATACCGTTCCTGTCACCACCTCAGACTATGCCACTCCTGCTGCCACCACAGACTAAACCACTCCTGCCACCACTAAAGACTAAGCCGTTCCTGTCACCACCACAGACTATACCACTCCTGCAACTACTAAAGACTATGCCGTTCCTGCGACCACCACAGACTATACCACTCCTGCCACCACCACCGACTATACCGTTCCTGTCACCACCACAGACTATACCGTTCCTGTCACCACCACAGACTATACCACTCCTGCCACCACTAAAGACTATGCCGTTCCTGTCACCACCACAGACTAAACCACTCCTGCCACCACCACAGACTATACCGTTCCTGTCACCACCACAGACTATGCCACTCCTGCTGCCACCACAGACTAAACCTCCCCTGCCACCACTAAAGACAATGCCGTTCCAATCACCACCACAGACGAAACCACTCCTGCCACCACCACAGACTATACCGTTCCTGTCACCACCACAAACTATGCCACTCCTGCTGCCACCACAGACTAAACCACTCCTGCCACCACTAAAGACTAAGCCGTTCCTGTCACCACCACCGACTATACCACTCTTGCCACCACCACAGACTATGCCACTCCTGCTACCACCACAGACTATACCACGCCTGTTGCAATCACAGACTATACCACTCCTGCTGCCACCACAGACTATACCACTCCTGCCACCACCACAGACTATACCGTTCCTGTCACCACCAAAAACTAAACCACTGCTGCCACCACCACAGACTATGCCGTTCCTGTAACCACCACAGACTATACCACTCATGCCACCACCACAGACTAAACCACTCATGCCACCACCACAGACTTTACCGTTCCTGTCACCACCACACACTATACCACTCCTGCCACCACCACCGACTATACCGATCCCGTCACCACCACAGACTAAACCACTCCTGCCAGCACCACCGACTATACCGTTCCTGTCACCACCACAGTTTATACCACTCCTGCACCACCACAGACTATACCGTTCCTGTCACAACCACAGACTAAACCACTCCTGCCACCACCACCGACTATACCGTTCCTGTCACCACCACAGTTTATACCACTCCTGCCACCACCACAGACTATACCGTTCCTGTCACCTCCACAGACTAAACCACGCCTGTCACCACCACAGACTATACCGTTCATGCCACCACCACCGACTATACCGATCCTGTCACCACCACACACTATACCACTCCTGCCACCACCACCAACTATACCGTTCCTGTCACCACCAGAGTTTACACCACTCCTACCACCACCACAGACTATACCGTTCCTGTCACCACCACAGACTAAACCACTCCTGCCACCACCACAGACTATACCGTTCCTGTCACCACCACAGACTATACCACGCCTGCCACCACCACAGACTATACCGTTCCTGTCACCACCACAGACTAAACCACTCCTGCTGCCACCACAGACTATACCACTCCTGTCACCACCACAGACTATACCTCTCCTGCCACAACTATACCTTTCCTGTCACCACCACAGACTATACCACTCCTGCTGCCACCACAGACTAAACCACTCCTGCCACCACCACAGACTATACCGTTCCTGTCAACACCACAGACTATACCGTTCCTGCCACCACCACAGACTATACTGTTCCTGTCACCACCACAGACTAAACCACTCCTGCCACCACCACAGACTCTACCGTTCCTGTCATCACCACAGACTATACCGTTCCTGTCACCACCACAGACTATACCGTTCCTGTCAACAACACACACTATGCCACTCCTGCTGCAACCACAGACTATACCACTCCTGTCACCACAACAGACTATACCACTCCTGCCACCACCTTAGACTATACCGTCCCTGTCACCACCACAGACTCTACCGTTCCTGTCACCACCACAGAATAAACCACTCCTGCCACCACCACAGGCTATACCTATCCAGTCACCACCAAAGACTATACCGTTCCTGTCACCACCACGGACTATACCACTCCTGCCACCAACACCGACTATACCGTTCCTGTCACCACCACAGACTATACCATTCCTGCCACCACCACAGACTATGCCACTCCTACTACCACCACAGACTATACCACGCCTGTTGCAACCACAGACTATACCACTCCTGCTGCCACCACAGACAATACCACTTCTGTTACCATCACAGACTATACCGTTCCTGTCACCACCACAGACTAAACCACTCCTGCCACCAGCACAGACTATACCGTTCCTGTCACCACCACAGACTATACCACTCCTGCTGCCACCACAGACTAAACCACTCCTGCCACCACCACAGACTATACTGTTCCTGTCACCACCACAGACTATACCACTCCTGCCACCACTAAAGTCTATGCCGTTCCTATCACCACCACAGACTAAACCACTCCTGCCACCACCACAGACTATACCGTTCCTGTCACCACCACAGACTAAACCACTCCTGCCACCACCACAGACTATACCACTCCTGCTACCACCACAAAATATACCGTTCCTGTCACCAACACCGACTATACAACTCCTGCGGCCACCACAAACTAAACCACTCCTGCTGCCACCACAGGCTATACCACTGCTGCTGCCACTACGGACTATGCCATTCCTGCTGCCATCACAGACTATACCACTCATGCCACCACCAAAGACTATACCACTCCTGCCACTCATCACAGACTATACCTTTCTGTCACCACCACAGACTATCCCACTCCTGCCACCACCATAGACTATACCGTTCCTGCCACCACCACAGACTATACCACTCCTGTTGCCACCACAAACTATACCATTCCTGCTGCCAACACAGACTCTACCTTTCCTGTCACCACCACAGACTATACCATTCTTGCCACCACCACAGACTATACCGTTCCTGTCACCACAACAGACTAAACCACTCATGCCACCACCACAGACTATACCGTTCCTGTCACCACCACAGACTTTACCGTTCCTGTCACCACCACACACTATACCACTCCTGCTGCCACCATAGACTATACCACTCCTGCCACCACCACAGACTATACCATTCCTGCCACCACCACCGACTATACCGATCCTGTCACCACCACAGACTATGCCACTCCTGCCACCACCACCGACTATACCGTTCCTGTCACCACCAGTATATACCACTCCTGCCACCACCACAGACTATACCGTTCCTGTCACCACCACAGACTAAACCACTCCTGCCACCACCACAGACTATACCGTTCCTGTCACCACCACAGACTATACCACGCCTGCCACCACCACAGACTATACCGTTCCTGTCACCACCACTGACTATACCGTTCCTGTCACCACCACACACTATATCACTCCTGCTGCCACCACAGACTATACCACTCCTGTCACCACCACAGACTATACCTCTCCTGCCACAACTTTACCTTTCCTGTCACCACCACAGACTATACCACTCCTGCTGCCACCACAGACTAAACCACTCCTGCCACCACCACAGACTATACCGTTCCTGTCAACACCACCGACTATACCGTTCCTGTCACCACCACAGACTATACTGTTCCTGTCACCATCACAGGCTAAACCACTCCTGCCACCACCACAGACTCTACCGTTCCTGTCACCACCACAGACTATACCGTTCCTATCACCACCACAACTATACCGTTCCTGTCACCACCACACACTATGCCACTCCTGCTGCAACCACAGACTATACCACTCCTGTCACCACCACAGACTATACCACTCCTGCCACCACCACAGACTATACCGTTACTGTCACCACCACAGACTAAAATACTCCTCCCACCACCACCGACTATACCGTTCCTGTCACCACCACAGACTCTACCGTTCCTGTCACCACCACAGACTAAACCACTCCTCCCACCACCACAGGCTATTCCTATCCTGTCACCACCACAGACTATACCGTTCCTGTCACCACCACAGACTATACCACACCTGCCACCAACACCAACTATACCGTTCCTGTCACCACCACAGACTATACCATTCCTGCCACCACCACAGACCATGCCACACCTGCTGCCACCACAGACTATACCACGCCTGTTGCATCCGCAGACTATACCACTCCTGCTGCCACCACAGACTGTACCACTCCTGCTGCCACTACTGACTACACCACTCCTGCTGCCACCACAGACTATACCACGCCTGCCACCACCACAGACTATACCACTCATGCCACCACCACAGACTATACCACTCCTGTCACCACCACAAACTATACCTTTCCTATCACCACCACAGACTAAACCACTCCTGCCACCACCAAAGACTATTCCGTTCCTGTCACCACAACAGACTATACCGTTCCTGTCACCACCACAGACTATACCACTCCTGCTGCCTCCACAGACTATACCGTTCCTGTCACCATCACAGACTATACCATTCCTGTCACCACCACCGACTAAACCACTACTGCTGCCACCACAGACTAAACCACTCCTGCCACCACCACCGACTATACCGTTCCTGTCACCACCACAGACTAAACCGTTCTTGTCACCACCACAGACTATACCACTCCTGCTGCCTCCACAAACTATACCGTTCCTGTCACCATCACAGACTATACCATTCCTGTCACCACCACCGACTATACCACTCCTGCCACCACCACCGACAATGCCACTCCTGCCACCACCACAGACTATGCCGTTCCTGTAAACACCACACACTATACCACTCCTGCTGCAACCACAGACTATACCACTCCTGCCACCACCACAGACTATACCACTCCTCTCACCACCATAGACTATACCGTTCCTGTCACCACCACATACTAAAATACTCCTGCCACCACCACCGACTATACCGTTACTGTCACCACCACAGTCTATACCGTTCCTGTCACAACCACAGACTAAACCTCTCCTGCCACCACCACAGCCTATACCTATCCTGTCACCACCACAGACTATACCGTTCTTGTCACCACCACAGACTATACCACTCCTGCCACCACCACCGACTATACCGTTCCTGTCACCACCACAGACAATACCATCCCTGCCACCACCACAGACTATGCCACTCCTGCTGCCACCACAGACTATACCACGCCTGTTGCAACCACAGACTATACCACTCCTGCTGCCACTACAGACTATACCACTCCTGCTGCCACTACGGACTATACCACTCCTGCTGCCACCACAGACTATACCACTCCTGCCACCACCAGACTATACCACTCATGCCACCACCACAGACTATACCACTTCTGTCACCACCACAGACTATACCTTTCCTGTCACAACCACAGACTATACCACTACTGCTGCCACCACTGACTATACCACTGCTGCCACCACCACAGACTATACCGTTCCTGTCACCACCACAGACTATACCACTCCTGCTGCCTCCACAAACTATACCGTTCCTGTAACCATCACAGACTATACCATTCCTGTCACCACCACCGACTATACCACTCCTGCCACCACCACCGACTATACCACTCCTGCCACCACCACAGACTATGCCGTTCCTGTAAACACCACACACTATACCACTCCTGCTGCAACCACAAACTATACCACTCCTGCCACCACCACAGACTATACCACTCCTGTCACCACCACAGATTATACCGTTCCTGTCACCACCACATACTAAAATACTCCTACCACCACCATCGACTATACCGTTACTGTCACCACCACGGTCTATACCGTTCCTGTCACAACCACAGACTAAACCTCTCCTGCCACCACCACAGCCTATACCTATCCTGTCACCACCACAGACTATACCGTTCTTGTCACCACCACAGACTCTACCACTCCTGCCACCACCACCGACAATACCGTTCCTGTCACCACCACAGACAATACCATCCCTGCCACCACCACAGACTATGCCACTCCTGCTGCCACCACAGACTATACCACGCCTGTTGCAACCACAGACTATACCACTCCTGCTGCCACTACAGACTATACCACTCCTGCTGCCACTACGGACTATACCACTCCTACTGCCACCACAGACTATACCACACCTGCCACCACCAGACTATACCACTCATGCTACCACCACAGACTATACCACTTCTGTCACCACCACAGACTATACCTTTCCTATCACCACCACAGACTAAACCACTCTTGCCACCACCACAGACTATACCTTTCCTATCACAACCACAGACTATACCACTACTGCTGCCACCACTGAATAAACCACTCCTGCCACCACCACAGACTATACCGTTCCTGTCACCACCACAGACTATACCGTTCCTGTCACCACGACATACTATACCGTTCCTGTCACCACCACAGACTATACCACTCCTGCTGCCACCACAGACTATACCGTTCCTTTCACCACCACAGAATATACCATTCTTGTCACCAAGACCGACTATACCACTCCTGCTGCCACCACAGACTGTACCACTCATGCAGCCACCACAAACTATACCATTCCTGCTGCCAACAGAGACTCTACCTTTCCTGCCACCACCACAGACTATACCACTCTTGCCACCACCACAGATCTATGCCGTTCCTGCGACCACCACAGACTATACCACTCCTGCCACTACCACCGACTACACCGTTCCTGCCACCACCACAGACTATACCACTCCTCCTGCCACCAAAGACTATACCACTCCTGCTACCACCACAGACTATACCACTCCTGCTGCCACCACAGACTATACCACTCCTGCTGCCACCACAGACTATACCACTCCTGATGCTACAACAGACTATGCCACTCCTGCTGCCACCACAGACTATACCACTCCAACTTCCACCACAGACTATATGACTCCTGCTCCCACCACAGACGATACCACTCCTGCTGCCACTACGGACTATACCACTCCTGCCACCACAGAGTATGCCACTCCTACTGACACCACAGACTATACCACTCCTGCTGCCACTGCAGTCTATACCACTCCTGCCACCACAGAGTATGCCACTCCTACTGCCACCACAGACGATACCACTCCTGCTGCCACTACAGACTAAACCACTCCTGCCACCACAGAGTATGCCACTCCTGCTGCCACCACAGACTATACCACTCCTGTTGCCACCACAGACTATACCACTCCTGCCACCACAGACTATACCACTCCTGCTGCCACCACAGACTATACCACTCCTGCTGCCACTACAGACTATATCACTCCTGCTGCCACTACAGACTATACCACTCCTGCTGCTACTACAGACTATATCACTCCTGCTGCCACTACAGACTATACCACTCCTGCTGCCACCACAGACTATATCACTCCTGCTGCCACCACAGACTATACCACTCCTGCTGCCACTACAGACTATACCACTCCTGCTGCCACCACAGACTACACCACTCCTGCTGCCACTACAGACTATACCGCTCGTGCTGCCAGTACAGACTATATCACTCCTACTGCCACTACAGACTATGCCACTCCTGCTGCCACTACAGACTATGCCACTCCTGCTGCCAACACACACTATACCACTACTGCTGCCACCACAGACTATACCACGCCTGCTGACACCACAGATTATACCACTCCTGGTGCCACCACAGACTATACCACTCCTGCTGCCACCACAGACTGTACCACTCCTGCTGCCACCACAGATTATACCACTCCTACTGCCACTACAAACTATACCACTGCTGCTGCCACCACAGACCTTACCACTCCTGCCACCACCACAGACTATACCACTCCTGCTGCCACCACAGACTATACCACTCCAGCTGCCACCACAGACTATACCACTCCTGCTGCCACCACAGACTATACCACGCCTGCCACCACCACAGAGTATTCCACTCCTGCTGCCACCACAGACTATACCACTCCTGCTGCCACTACAGACTATACCACTCCTGCTGCCACCACAGACTATACCACTCCGGCTGACACCACAGACTATGCCACTCCTGCTGCCTCCACAGACTATACCACTGCTGCTGTCAATACAGACTATACGCCTCCTGCTGCCACCACAGACTATACGTCTCCTGCTGCCACCACAGACTCTACCACTCCTGCTCCCACCACCACCACAGACTATACTTCTCCTGCTACACACCACAGAATATACCACTCCTGCTGCCACCACAGACTGTGCCACTCCTTTCCACCACGGAATATATCACTCCTGCTGTCACCACAGACGATACCATTCCTAATGCCGCCACAGACTATACAACGCCTGCTGCCACCACAGACTAAACCACGCCTGCTGCCACCACAGACTAAACCATTCCTGCTGCCACTACAGACTATACCACTTCTGCTGCCACCACAGACTATACCACGCCTGCTGCCACCACAGACGATACCATTCCTAATGCCGCCACAGACTATACAACGCCTGCTGCCACCACAGACTATACCACGCCTGCTGCCACCACAGACTATACCACTCCTGCTGCCACTACAGACTATACCATTCATCCTGCCACCACAGGCTATACCACTCCTACTGCCACTACAGACTATGCCACTCCTGCTGCCACCACAGACTATACCACGCCTGCTGCCACCATAGACTATACCGTTCCTGTCACCACCATGCACTGTACCACTCCTGCTGCCACCAGAGACTTTTCCATTCATGCCACCACCTCAGAATATACCGTTCTTGTCACCACCACAGACTATACCGTTCCTGTCACCACCACAGACTATGCCACTCCTGCTGCCACCACAGACTAAACCTCCCCTGCCACCACTAAAGACAATGCCGTTCCTATCACCACCACAGACTAAACCACTCCTGCCACCACCACAGACTATACCGTTCCTGTCACCACCACAAACTATGCCACTCCTGCTGCCACCACAGACTAAACCACTCCTGCCACCACTAAAGACTAAGCCGTTCCTGTCACCACCACCGACTATACCACTCTTGCCACCACCACAGACTATGCCACTCCTGCTACCACCACAGACTATACCACGCCTGTTGCAATCACAGACTATACCACTCCTGCTGCCACCACAGACTATACCACTCCTGCCACCACCACAGACTATACCGTTCCTGTCACCACCAAAAACTAAACCACTGCTGCCACCACCACAGACTATACCGTTCCTGTAACCACCACAGACTATACCACTCATGCCACCACCACAGACTAAACCACTCATGCCACCACCACAGACTTTACCGTTCCTGTCACCACCACACACTATACCACTCCTGCCACCACCACCGACTATACCGATCCCGTCACCACCACAGACTAAACCACTCCTGCCACCACCACCGACTATACCGTTCCTGTCACCACCAGAGTTTATACCACTCCTGCACCACCACAGACTATACCGTTCCTGTCACAACCACAGACTAAACCACTCCTGCCACCACCACCGACTACACCGTTCCTGTCACCACCACAGTTTATACCACTCCTGCCACCACCACAGACTATACCGTTCCTGTCACCTCCACAGACTAAACCACGCCTGTCACCACCACAGACTATACCGTTCATGCCACCACCACCGACTATGCCGATCCTGTCACCACCACACACTATACCACTCCTGCCACCACCACCAACTATACCGTTCCTGTCACCACCAGAGTTTACACCACTCCTACCACCACCACAGACTATACCGTTCCTGTCACCACCACAGACTAAACCACTCCTGCCACCACCACAGACTATGCCGTTCCTGTCACCACCACAGACTATACCACGCCTGCCACCACCACAGACTATACCGTTCCTGTCACCACCACAGACTAAACCACTCCTGCTGCCACCACAGACTATACCACTCCTGTCACCACCACAGACTATACCTCTCCTGCCACAACTATACCTTTCCTGTCACCACCACAGACTATACCACTCCTGCTGCCACCACAGACTAAACCACTCCTGCCACCACCACAGACTATACCGTTCCTGTCAACACCACAGACTATACCGTTCCTGCCACCACCACAGACTATACTGTTCCTGTCACCACCACAGACTAAACCACTCCTGCCACCACCACAGACTCTACCGTTCCTGTCATCACCACAGACTATACCGTTCCTGTCACCACCACAGACTATACCGTTCCTGTCAACAACACACACTATGCCACTCCTGCTGCAACCACAGACTATACCACTCCTGTCACCACCACAGACTATACCACTCCTGCCACCACCACAGACTATATCGTTCCTGTCACCACCACAGACTCTACCGTTCCTGTCACCACCACAGAATAAACCACTCCTGCCACCACCACAGGCTATACCTATCCAGTCACCACCAAAGACTATACCGTTCCTGTCACCACCACGGACTATACCACTCCTGCCACCAACATCGACTATACCGTTCCTGTCACCACCACAGACTATGCCATTCCTGCCACCACCACAGACTATGCCACTCCTACTACCACCACAGACTATACCACGCCTGTTGCAACCACAGACTATACCACTCCTGCTGCCACCACAGACAATACCACTCCTGTTACCTCCACAGACTATACCGTTCCTGTCACCACCACAGACTAAACCACTCCTGCCACCAGCACAGACTATACCGTTCCTGTCACCACCACAGACAATACCACTCCTGCTGCCACCACAGACTAAACCACTCCTGCCACCACCACAGACTATACCGTTCCTGTCACCACCACAGACTATACCGTTCCTGTCACCACCACAGACTATACTGTTCCTGTCACCACCACAGACTATACCACTCCTGCCACCACTAAAGTCTATGCCGTTCCTGTCACCACCATAGACTAAACCACTCCTGCCACCACCACAGACTATACCGTTCCTGTCACCACCACAGACTAAACCACTCCTGCCACCACCACAGACTATACCACTCCTGCTACCACCACAAACAATACCGTTCCTGTCACCAACACCGACTATACAACTCCTGCGGCCACCACAAACTAAACCACTCCTGCTGCCACCACAGACTATACCACTGCTGCTGCCACTACGGACTATGCCATTCCTGCTGCCATCACAGACTATACCACTCATGCCACCACCAAAGACTATACCACTCCTGCCACTCATCACAGACTATACCTTTCTGTCACCACCACAGACTATCCCACTCCTGCCACCACCATAGACTATACCGTTCCTGCCACCACCACAGACTATACCACTCCTGCTGCCACCACAAACTATACCATTCCTGCTGCCAACACAGACTCTACCTTTCCTGTCACCACCACAGACTATACCATTCTTGCCACCACCACAGACTATACCGTTCCTGTCACCACAACAGACTTTACCGTTCCTGTCACCACCACACACTATACCACTCCTGCTGCCACCATAGACTATACCACTCCTGCCACCACCACAGACTATACCATTCCTGCCACCACCACCGACTATACCGATCCTGTCACCACCACAGACTATGCCACTCCTGCCACCACCACCGACTATACCGTTCCTGTCACCACCAGTATATACCACTCCTGCCACCACCACAGACTATACCGTTCCTGTCACCACCACAGACTAAACCACTCCTGCCACCACCACAGACTATACCGTTCCTGTCACCACCACAGACTATACCACGCCTGCCACCACCACAGACTATACCGTTCCTGTCACCACCACTGACTATACCGTTCCTGTCACCACCACACACTATATCACTCCTGCTGCCACCACAGACTATACCACTCCTGTCACCACCACAGACTATACCTCTCCTGCCACAACTTTACCTTTCCTGTCACCACCACAGACTATACCACTCCTGCTGCCACCACAGACTAAACCACTCCTGCCACCACCACAGACTATACCGTTCCTGTCAACACCACCGACTATACCGTTCCTGTCACCACCACAGACTATACTGTTCCTGTCACCATCACAGGCTAAACCACTCCTGCCACCACCACAGACTCTACCGTTCCTGTCACCACCACAGACTATACCGTTCCTATCACCACCACAGACTATACCGTTCCTGTCACCACCACACACTATGCCACTCCTGCTGCAACCACAGACTATACCACTCATGTCACCACCACAGACTATACCACTCCTGCCACCACCACAGACTAAAATACTCCTGCCACCACCACCGACTATACCGTTCCTGTCACCACCACAGACTCTACCGTTCCTGTCACCACCACAGACTATACCGTTCCTGTCACCACCACAGACTATACCACACCTGCCACCAACACCAACTATACCGTTCCTGTCACCACCACAGACTATACCATTCCTGCCACCACCACAGACTATGCCACTCCTGCTGCCACCACAGACTATACCACGCCTGTTGCAACCGCAGACTATACCACTCCTGCTGCCACCACAGACTGTACCACTCCTGCTGCCACTACTGACTACACCACTCCTGCTGCCACCACAGACTATACCACGCCTGCCACCACCACAGACTATACCACTCATGCCACCACCACAGACTATACCACTCCTGTCACCACCACAGACTATACCTTTCCTATCACCACCACAGACTAAACCACTCCTGCCACCACCAAAGACTATTCCGTTCCTGTCACCACAACAGACTATACCGTTCCTGTCACCACCACAGACTATACCACTCCTGCTGCCTCCACAGACTATACCGTTCCTGTCACCATCACAGACTTTACCATTCCTGTCACCACCACCGACTAAACCACTACTGCTGCCACCACAGACTAAACCACTCCTGCCACCACCACCGACTATACCGTTCCTGTCACCACCACAGACTATACCGTTCCTGTCACCACCACAGACTATACCACTCCTGCTGCCTCCACAAACTATACCGTTCCTGTCACCATCACAGACTATTCCATTCCTGTCACCACCACCGACTATACCACTCCTGTCACCACCACCGACTATACCACTCCTGCCACCACCACAGACTATGCCGTTCCTGTAAACACCACACACTATACCACTCCTGCTGCAACCACAGACTATACCACTCCTGCCACCACCACAGACTATACCACTCCTCTCACCACCATAGACTATACCGTTCCTGTCACCACCACATACTAAAATAATCCTGCCACCACCACCGACTATACCGTTACTGTCACCACCACAGTCTATGCCGTTCCTGTCACAACCACAGACTAAACCTCTCCTGCCACCACCACAGCCTATACCTATCCTGTCACCACCACAGACTATACCGTTCTTGTCACCACCACAGACTATACCACTCCTGCCACCACCACCGACTATACCGTTCCTGTCACCACCACAGACAATACCATCCCTGCCACCACCACAGACTATGCCACTCCTGCTGCCACCACAGACTATACCACGCCTGTTGCAACCACAGACTATACCACTCCTGCTGCCACTACAGACTATACCACTCCTGCTGCCACTACGGACTATACCACTCCTGCTGCCACCACAGACTATACCACTCCTGCCACCACCAGACTATACCACTCATGCCACCACCACAGACTATACCACTTCTGTCACCACCACAGACTATAACTTTCCTATCACCACCACAGACTAAACCACTCCTGCCACCACCACACATTATACCTTTCCTG
Source organism: Homarus gammarus (assembly GCA_958450375.1). Taxonomy (NCBI): domain Eukaryota; kingdom Metazoa; phylum Arthropoda; class Malacostraca; order Decapoda; family Nephropidae; genus Homarus; species Homarus gammarus. The sequence continues at coordinate 130,677 of CAUDMG010001784.1, forward strand.
TCACAACCACAGACTATACCACTACTGCTGCCAACACTGACTATACCACTGCTGCCACCACCACAGACTATACCGTTCGTGTCACCACCACAGACTATACCGTTCCTGTCACCACCACAGACTATACCATTCCTGTCACCACCACAGACTATACCACTCCTGCTGCCTCCACAAACTATACCGTTCCTGTCACCATCACAGACTATACCATTCCTGTCACCACCACCGACTATACCACTCCTGCCACCACCACCGACTATACCACTCCTGCCACCACCACAGACTATGCCGTTCCTGTAAACACCACACACTATACCACTCCTGCTGCAACCACAGACTATATCACTCCTGCCACCACCACAGACTATTCCACTCCTGTCACCACCACAGACTATACCGTTCCTGTCACCACCACATACTAAAATACTCCTACCACCACCATCGACTATACCGTTACTGTCACCACCACGGTCTATACCGTTCCTGTCACAACCACAGACTAAACCTCTCCTGCCACCACCACAGCCTATACCTATCCTGTCACCACCACAGACTATACCGTTCTTGTCACCACCACAGACTCTACCACTCCTGCCACCACCACCGACAATACCGTTCCTGTCACCACCACAGACAATACCATCCCTGCCACCACCACAGACTATGCCACTCCTGCTGCCACCACAGACTATACCACGCCTGTTGCAACCACAGACTATACTACTCCTGCTGCCACTACAGACTATACCACTCCTGCTGCCACTACGGACTATGCCACTCCTACTGCCACCACAGACTATACCACACCTGCCACCACGAGACTATACCATTCATGCTACCACCACAGACTATACCACTTCTGTCACCACCACAGACTATACCTTTCCTATCACCACCACAGACTAAACCACTCTTGCCACCACCACAGACTATACCTTTCCTATCACAACCACAGACTATACCACTACTGCTGCCACCACTGACTAAACCACTCCTGCCACCACCACAGACTATACCGTTCCTGTCACCACCACAGACTATACCGTTCCTGTCACCACGACATACTATACCGTTCCTGTCACCACCACAGACTATACCACTCCTGCTGCCACCACAGACTATACCGTCCCTTTCACCACCACAGAATATACCATTCTTGTCACCAAAACCGACTATACCACTCCTGCTGCCACCTCAGACTGTACCACTCATGCAGCCACCACAAACTATACCATTCCTGCTGCCAACAGAGACTCTATCTTTCCTGCCACCACCACAGACTATACCACTCTTGCCACCACCACAGATCTATGCCGTTCCTGCGACCACCACAGACTATACCACTCCTGCCACTACCACCGACTACACCGTTCCTGCCACCACCACAGACTATACCACTCCTGCTGCCACCAAAGACTATACCACTCCTGCTACCACCACAGACTATACCACTCCTGCTGCCACCACAGACTATACCACTCCTGCTGCCACCACAGACTATACCACTCCTGATGCTACAACAGACTATGCCACTCCTGCTGCCACCACAGACTATACCACTCCAACTTCCACCACAGACTATATGACTCCTGCTCCCACCACAGACGATTCCACTCCTGCTGCCAGTACGGACTATACCACTCCTGCCACCACAGAGTATGCCACTCCTACTGACACCACAGACTATACCACTCCTGCTGCCACTGCAGTCTATACCACTCCTGCTACCACAGAGTATGCCACTCCTACTGCCACCACAGACGATACCACTCCTGCTGCCACTACAGACTATACCACTCCTGCCACCACAGAGTATGCCACTCCTGCTGCCACCACAGTCTATACCGTTCCTGTCACAACCACAGACTAAACCTCTCCTGCCACCACCACAGCCTATACCTATCCTGTCACCACCACAAACTATACCGTTCTTGTCACCACCACAGACTATACCACTCCTGCCACCACCACCGACTATACCGTTCCTGTCACCACCACAGACAATACCATCTCTGCCACCACCACAGACTATGCCACTCCTGCTGCCACCACAGACTATACCACGCCTGTTGCAACCACAGACTAAACCACTCCTGCTGCCACTACAGACTATACCACTCCTGCTGCCACTACGGACTATACCACTCCTGCTGCCACCACAGACTATACCACTCCTGCCACCACCAGACTATACCACTCATGCCACCACCACAGACTATACCACTTCTGTCACCACCACAGACTATAACTTTCCTATCACCACCACAGACTAAACCACTCCTGTCACAACCACAGACTATTTCACTACTGCTGCCACCACTGACTATACCACTGCTGCCACCACCACAGACTATACCGTTCCTGTCACCACCACAGACTATACCGTTCCTGTCACCACCACAGACTATACCATTCCTGTCACCACCACAGACTATACCACTCCTGCTGCCTCCACAAACTATACCGTTCCTGTCACCATCACAGACTATACCATTCCTGTCACCACCACCGACTATACCACTCCTGCCACCACCACCGACTATACCACTCCTGCCACCACCACAGACAATGCCGTTCCTGTAAACACCACACACTATACCACTCCTGCTGCAACCACAGACTATACCACTCCTGCCACCACCACAGACTATACCACTCCTGTCACCACCATAGACTATACCGTTCCTGTCACCACCACATACTAAAATACTCCTACCACCACCATCGACTATACCGTTACTGTCACCACCACGGTCTATACCGTTCCTGTCACAACCACAGACTAAACCTCTCCTGCCACCACCACAGCCTATACCTATCCTGTCACCACCACAGACTATACCGTTCTTGTCACCACCACAGACTCTACCACTCCTGCCACCACCACCGACGATACCGTTCCTGTCACCACCACAGACAATACCATCCCTGCCACCACCACAGACTATGCCACTCCTGCTGCCACCACAGACTATACCACGCCTGTTGCAACCACAGACTATACCACTCCTGCTGCCACTACAGACTATACCACTCCTGCTGCCACTACGGACTATACCACTCCTACTGCCACCACAGACTATACCACACCTGCCACCACCAGACTATACCATTCATGCTACCACCACAGACTATACCACTTCTGTCACCACCACAGACTATACCTTTCCTATCACCACCACAGACTAAACCACTCTTGCCACCACCACAGACTATACCTTTCCTATCACAACCACAGACTATACCACTACTGCTGCCACCACTGACTAAACCACTCCTGCCACCACCACAGACTATACCGTTCCTGTCACCACCACAGACTATACCGTTCCTGTCACCACGACATACTATACCGTTCCTGTCACCACCACAGACTATACCACTCCTGCTGCCACCACAGACTATACCGTTCCTTTCACCACCACAGAATATACCATTCTTGTCACCATAACCGACTATACCACTCCTGCTGCCACCTCAGACTGTACCACTCATGCAGCCACCACAAACTATACCATTCCTGCTGCCAACAGAGACTCTATCTTTCCTGCCACCACCACAGACTATACCACTCTTGCCACCACCACAGATCTATGCCGTTCCTGCGACCACCACAGACTATACCACTCCTGCCACTACCACTGACTACACCGTTCCTGCCACCACCACAGACTATACCACTCCTGCTGCCACCAAAGACTATACCACTCCTGCTACCACCACAGACTATACCACTCCTGCTGCCACCACAGACTATACCACTCCTGCTGCCACCACAGACTATACCACTCCTGATGCTACAACAGACTATGCCACTCCTGCTGCCACCACAGACTATACCACTCCAACTTCCACCACAGACTATATGACTCCTGCTCCCACCACAGACGATACCACTCCTGCTGCCACTACGGACTATACCACTCCTGCCACCACAGAGTATGCCACTCCTACTGACACCACAGACTATACCACTCCTGCTGCCACTGCAGTCTATACCACTCCTGCTACCACAGAGTATGCCACTCCTACTGCCACCACAGACGATACCACTCCTGCTGCCACTACAGACTATACCACTCCTGCCACCACAGAGTATGCCACTCCTGCTGCCACCACAGACTATACCACTCCTGTTGCCACCACAGACTATACCACTCCTGCCACCACAGACTATACCACTCCTGCTGCCACCACAGACTATACCACTCCTGCTGCCACTACAGACTATATCACTCCTGCTGCCACTACAGACTATACCACTCCTGCTGCTACTACAGACTATATCACTCCTGCTGCCACTACACACTATACCACTCCTACTGCCACCACAGACTATATCACTCCTGCTGCCACCACAGACTATACCACTCCTGCTGCCACTACAGACTATACCACTCCTGCTGCCACCACAGACTACACCACTCCTGCTGCCACTACAGACTATACCGCTCGTGCTGCCAGTACAGACTATATCACTCCTACTGCCACTACAGACTATGCCACTCCTGCTGCCACTACAGACTATGCCAATCCTGCTGCCAACACACACTATACCACTACTGATGCCACCACAGACTATACCACGCCTGCTGACACCACAGATTATACCACTCCTGGTGCCACCACAGACTATACCACTCCTGATGCTACAACAGACTATGCCACTCCTGCTGCCACCACAGACTATACCACTCCAACTTCCACCACAGACTATATGACTCCTGCTCCCACCACAGACGATACCACTCCTGCTGCCACTACGGACTATACCACTCCTGCCACCACAGAGTATGCCACTCCTACTGACACCACAGACTATACCACTCCTGCTGCCACTGCAGTCTATACCACTCCTGCTACCACAGAGTATGCCACTCCTACTGCCACCACAGACGATACCACTCCTGCTGCCACTACAGACTATACCACTCCTGCCACCACAGAGTATGCCACTCCTGCTGCCACCACAGACTATACCACTCCTGTTGCCACCACAGACTATGCCACTCCTGCCACCACAGACTATACCACTCCTGCTGCCACCACAGACTATACCACTCCTGCTGCCACTACAGACTATATCACTCCTGCTGCCACTACAGACTATACCACTCCTGCTGCTACTACAGACTATATCACTCCTGCTGCCACTACACACTATACCACTCCTGCTGCCACCACAGACTATATCACTCCTGCTGCCACCACAGACTATACCACTCCTGCTGCCACTACAGACTATACCACTCCTGCTGCCACCACAGACTACACCACTCCTGCTGCCACTACAGACTATACCGCTCGTGCTGCCAGTACAGACTATATCACTCCTACTGCCACTACAGACTATGCCACTCCTGCTGCCACTACAGACTATGCCAATCCTGCTGCCAACACACACTATACCACTACTGATGCCACCACAGACTATACCACGCCTGCTGACACCACAGATTATACCACTCCTGGTGCCACCACAGACTATACCACTCCTGCTGCCACCACAGACTGTACCACTCCTGCTGCCACCACAGATTATACCACTCCTACTGCCACTACAAACTGTACCACTGCTGCTGCCACCACAGACCTTACCACTCCTGCCACCACCACAGACTATACCACTCCTGCTGCCACCACAGACTATACCACTCCAGCTGCCACCACAGATTATACCACTCCTGCTGCCACCACAGACTATACCACGCCTGCCACCACCACAGAGTATTCCACTCCTGCTGCCACCACAGACTATACCACTCCTGCTGCCACTACAGACTATACCACTCCTGCTGCCACCACAGACTATGCCACTCCGGCTGACACCACAGACTATGCCACTCCTGCTGCCTCCACAGACTATACCACTGCTGCTGCCAATACAGACTATACGCCTCCTGCTGCCACCACAGACTATACGACTCCTGCTGCCACCACAGACTCTACCACTCCTGCTCCCACCACCACCACAGACTATACTTCTCCTGCCACACACCACAGAATATACCACTCCTGCTGCCACCACAGACTGTGCCACTCCTGCTGCCACCACGGAATACATCACTCCTGCTGTTACCACAGACGATACCATTCCTAATGCCGCCACAGACTATACAATGCCTGCTGCCACCACAGACTATACCACGCCTGCTGCCACCACAGACTATACCATTCCTGCTGCCACTACAGACTATACCACTTCTGCTGCCACCACAGACTATACCACGCCTGCTGCCACCACAGACGATACCATTCCTAATGCCGCCACAGACTATACAACGCCTGCTGCCACCACAGACTATACCACGCCTGCTGCCCCACAGACTATACCACTCCTGCTGCCACTACAGACTATGCCATTCATCCTGCCACCACAGGCTATACCACTCCTACTGCCACTACAGACTATGCCACTCCTGCTGCCACCACAGACTATACCACGCCTGCTGCCACCATAGACTATACCGTTCCTGTCACCACCATGCACTCTACCACTCCTGCTGCCACCAGAGACTTTTCCATTCATGCCACCACCTCAGAATATACCGTTCTTGTCACCACCACAGACTATACCGTTCCTGTCACCACCACAGACTATACCACTCATGCCACCACCACAGACTATACCATTCCTATCACCACCACAGACTATTCCGTTCCTGTCACCACAACAGACTAAACCACTCATGCCACCACCACAGACTTTACCGTTCCTGTCACAACCACACACTATACCACTCCTGCTGCCACCAGAGACTATACCACTCCTGCCACCACCAAAGACTATACCATTCCTGCCACCACCACCGACTATACCGTTCCTGTCACCACCACAGACTATGCCACTCCTGCCACCACCACCCGACTATACCGTTCCTGTCACCACCAGAGTTTATACCACTCCTGCCACCACCACAGACTATACCGTTCGTGTCACCACCACAGACTAAACCACTCCTGCCACCTACACAGACTATACCGTTCCTGTCACCACCACAGACTATACCACGCCTGCCACCACCACAGACTATACCGTTCCTGTCACCACCACAGACCATACCGTTCCTGTCACCACCACACTCTATATCACTCCTGCTGCCACCACAGACTACACCACTCCTGTCACCACCACAGATTATACCTCTCCTGCCACAACTATACCTTTCCTGTCACCACCACACACTATACCACTCCTTCTGCCACCACAGACTAAACCACTCCTGCCACCACCACCGACTATACCGTTCCTGTCAACACCACAGACTATACCGTTCCTGTCACCACCACAGACTATACTGTTCCTGTCACCACCACAGACTAAACCAATCCTGCCACCACCACAGACTATACTGTTCCTGTCACCACCACAGACTATACCGTTACTGTCACCACCACAGACTATGCCGTTCCTGTCACCACCACACACTATGCCACTCCTGCTGCAACCACAGACTATACCACTCCTGTCACCACCACAGACTATACCTCTCCTGCCACCACCACAGACTTTACCGTTCCTGTCACCACCACAGACTAAAATACTCCTGCCACCACCACCGACTGTACCGTTCCTCTCACCACCACAGACTCTACCGTTCCTGTCACCACCACAGACTATTTAACTCCTGCCACCAACACCGACTATACCGTTCCAGTCACTACCACAGACTATACCATTCCTGCCACCACCACAGACTATGAGACTCCTGCTGCCACCACAAACTATACCACGCCTGTTGCAACCACGGACTATACCACTCCTGCTGCCACCACAGACTATACCACTCCTGCTGTCACTACTGGCTATACCACTCATGCCACCACCACAGACTTTACCACTCCTGTCACCACCACAGACTATACCTTTCCTATCACCACCACAGACTAAACCACTCCTGCCACCACCACAGACTATACCTTTTCTGTCACCAACACAGACTATACCACTCCTGCTCCCTCCACTGACTAAACCACTCCCGCCACCACCACAGACTATACCGTTCCTGTCACCACCACAGACTATACCGTTCCTGTCACCACGACAGACTATACCGTTCATGTCACCACCACAGACTATACCACTCCTGCTGCCTCCACAGACTATACCGTTCCTGACACCACCACAGACTATACCAGTCCTGCCACCACAACCGACTATACCGTTCCTGTCACCACCATAGACTATACCACTCCTGCCACCACCACCGACTATACCGTTCCTGTTACCACCACCGACTATACCGTTCCTGTCACCACCACAGACAATACCACTCCTCATTGACCGACGCCAAGCTGTACGCTTCCGAGGGGCTCTCTCCACCTTTCAGTCACTCACCTGTGGCGTCCCCCAAGGCACCAAGATGGGACCACTCTGCTTCCTTATGCTCATCAATGATGCCCTAAGAGAAACCCCTGCTCGCTGGAAATATGTCTACGACTCCACCATTGAGATCAGCGTCAACAATTCTGCTCCCGACTATACCGCCCCTCAGGATTTATTGAACAGTCTCCAAAACTGGGCCACCAACAACCATGTCACCATCAACCATACCAAGACCATACTTTAGTTATGCACATGAACCTCTCCTCCGACATTGTCCCACCTCCTTCCATTACTTTAGGTCCGAACACACTCCAGGTTGTAGATTCTACGAAGCTCCTCGGCGTCACCATAGACAACAAACTAAATTGGAAACTACACGTCAGTGAAGCTGTCAAATCCTCCAGTTTCCGTCTCCACCTCCTCCGCCGACTCAAGTCCCTCGGAGTTCCTGCACCCGAGCTCCACAGTGTTTACACAACATTCATACTTCCCAAGCTCACCTATGCCTCCCCTACATGGTCTTCCTCCCTTAATGCCACACAACGTAAACACCTAGAAAAAGTGCAAAAGAGGACATGCAAGATTATTCTCTCCCCTTCCTACTCCACATATCAAGAAGCGCTCAACACACTGACCCTTTCGACTCTCACTGACCATCACCATGACCTCATCTGCAAAATTTGGCAAGAAGCTTCTACACCATCCTCGACACCGGCTCCTACTACCACCTGAGATCCCTAGCCCGAGAATTGCTGTTCGACACCACAACCGCATCCAGCCCATACGTGCACGAACTGATCGCTATAAGAACAGCCCAGTCCCAACTATTGTAAAAATTATCAATAACTTGTAATAAACCAGTGTATTCACTCCCAGTAAATACTACTTCTTGCACTGTCACTATGTTGAAATGCACGGCAGTTTGAGCTTTTCCCCATCTAGTAATTATATATCTTATTTGTATCACTTATGTTACTTGTATATTATTTGTAATTCGTAACCCATTCCCCAAATATGTAACTGTATATTTTCAGACTTCTGGCTGGTAAGCTCTTTCAATAAACCGTTAATTATTATTATTATTATTATTACTATTACCGTTCCTGTCACCACCATAGGCTATACCGTTCCTGTCACCACCACAGACTATACCGTTCCTGTCACCACCACCGAATATACCGTTCCCGTCACCACCACAGACTATACCACTCCTGCCACCACCACAGAATATACCGTTCCTGTCACCACCACCGACTATACCGTTCGACTCACCACCACAGACTAAACCACTCCTGTCCCCACCTTAGACTATACCACTCCTGCCACCACCACCGATTATACCGTTCCTGTCACCACCACAGACTATACCGTTCCTGTCACCACCACCGAATATACCGTTCCCGTCACCACCACCGACTATACTGTTCCTGTCACCACCACAGACTATACCACTGCTGACACCACCACCGACTATACCGTTCCTGTCACCACCACAGACTATACCACTCCTGCCACCACCACAGACTATACCGTTCCTGTCACCACCACCGACTATACCGTTCCTGTCACCACCACCGAATATACCGTTCCTGTCACCACCACAGACTATACCACTCCTGTCACCACCTCAGACTATATCGTTCCTGTCACCACCACCGACTATACCGTTCCTGTCACCACCACAGACTATACCACTCCTGCCACCACCACAGACTATACCGTTCCTGTCACCACCACAGACTAAACCACTCCTTCCACCACCACAGACTATACTGTTCTTGCCACCATCACAGACTATACCACTCCTACCGCCACCACCACAGATTATACCACTCCTGCTGCTACCACCACCATAGACTATACCACTCCTGCCACCACCACTGACTATACCACTCCTGCTGCTACCACCACAGACTATACCACTCCTGCCACCACAACAGACTATACCATTCCTGCCTCCATCACAGACTATACCACTCCTACTGCAGGCACAAACTATACCACTTCTCCCACCACCACTGAGTATACCACTCCTTCCACCACCACAGACTATACCACTCCTTCCACCACCACAAATTATACCACTCCTGCTGCTACCACCACCACAGACTATACCGCTCCTCCCATCACCACAGAGTAAACCACTCCTGCCACCACCACAGACTTTACCACTCCTGCTGCTACCACCACAAACTATACCACTCCTGCTGCCACCACAGATGCCCCACTGGACTCCTAGAAGCGAGTTCATAGACCAGGTCATTACATGTTTTTCTGCCATTATAGAGACCTGCACCAACACACCTGCACCGGACATCAATGATTACCGGCGACTATGTCTACTTGCCATTATCGGTCATCTCACCACCCAACTTAACTGATCCACTCTGGAAGCCTGTACTCCACAGTTCATTCTCCAAGGCTTCATTGATAAACTGACACTTGACATCTGGTAAAGAATGAAAGAAGAATATGAACCACCGTCACCCACACCAGAACTACACGTCTGGACGCCAGGGATATGTGTCATGTTATCCTCCATACACCGCCCGCCTCCACTACCACTGGTTGCCGCTCCTTCAGCACACCAGACTGACCAGCCTCGCTGCTCTCCCTCACGTCAACACTTGTTTGGTGCCAGGACACCGTCGTCTTTCTCTTGACTACTAAAATTTAATTGTGTATTAATCACCCAAAGAATAGTACCCCAGATAATCTAGTTTTGCTAATTATGCCAATTAGTCTGAGAACACTTAATCAGAATTTCATAATCTTTGTCCACAGATCCTTTATCTGTACGCCGATGAAACAAACCAAGATTTAGAGAAAATTTGATTTTTTGGACCAAAATTTAATTTTCTTCAGAACCTCGGTATAGGTCGTTCGTCCTCGACACGTTGATTAGGGATCTGTGGTCGACAGGAAAGTTGTTTTAGTATTTTATAATGCATAATGGTTTATGAACAAAGGAGAGAATAAACTTTAAATGTATTATGAAAAAGGTTATATTTATATAGATAATGCAATATATTACAAACACAGTAAAAACATTTTCTTTAGTAAACATTTTAGATATTAGAACACTTGTAGATAAAAATTATATTGTAAGTAAACCATTATATTGTAGGTAAACCACTATATTGTATATATATATATGCCAAATAGGATCTTTAATAATGGTAGACCAATCTATTCCGAGATGCTAAAGAACAAATTTTCATCAAAATAAAATTTGCATTATTACACAAATAGAAAACAATTTTATTGTCAAGTTACCCGAGTACAGTGGAGTCCCAGTTCCCCCGAACAGCATACACAAGGGATGGGGTTAGACCTCTGGTCGCCCCTGAACAGAGACCCTGAAAACTTAAGTCCACTGGCTTCCGCGAGTCCCCACGACTAGTCAAGCCAGGCGATATATGTTCCTTAGAGCAGTGTTTTTCAAACTTTTTTTACTGCGACCCCACAGCCAGAACAACAATTTGAATTGCGACCCATTAAACCTAAGTGTAATGATATGAAATGCGCAAAGCGGATGACATGAGAGGTAAAGAAAGAATCAGGAAATGCTCTCCTTGCAGTCGCTTCCTAGACTGTGGAGTGTACGTTACAATAACCAAGCCTAAATTATGGTGCATTTATTTTATTTTCTTATTTATTTTCGCGACCCATTTTATTTTTTTTTCTTATTTATTTTCGCGACCCATTTATATTTTGCGACCCAATTTATTTATTTCGCGACCCACTGAAGGGTCGGGACCCATAGTTTGAAAACCCCTGCCTTAGAGGATAAGGATTTTAGAACATTGAGGATGAGGTCTCTCACGCCCGCCCTTGACGTGGGGTAGAGTCCTACTAAGAAACATAAAAACCTTTATCTCAAACTCCTACAGTAATAACACCAGACATATTAACATAATACCAACATGAAACATAAACCAATAAGACATAAACAAATAACAACAGAATATAATACAGACAAAACCCTAATATAAATGAAAGGGTTCTCTTACCGATGCCCTCAGGCTGAGGGAAGGAAGTCTTGAGACCACTCCATTCACCTTCCCAGAGCTCATCACCTCTCTTCCGTGTTACTTTACTTTTTCTTTTATCCTCTTCACCAAATGATCGACTCGTTAGCCGCTTGGGCGATCGGTCACGTCTCTGTAACACAAAACTTTGACAAGGCACAAGCAAACAACCCCAAACCAAACCATCACCAATTTTCCCATCAACTTGGCCCCTGATTGGCTGAACATTCCCGCCAGGCTCTGGGATGAAGGACGTACAGGGTATAAAAACAGTGCGAGGTGGCAGGTTGACAGCAGGAGTGACACAGGATCTATGACAAGCTACAACTGTAAACATGGTTTGTTATTTTAGATATACTTTACGGACACGCAACAGATTCCTTAGTTGGCACCCATTTACAGACCATTCTTTTGTATGAAAAAAAACATCCATATGATTTATTCTCCTATATTGTTATGTGAATACTGATTATAATTTGGTTATATAAAAAAAAAAGAAAGTAGTTGTCTTGTTCCACTAGTCAAAACAACAAAGTTGTATGTGTCTTGTATAATCTAACCTAGCTTTATTTAATTTATCCTTAAGAGTTTTCGAGTGCTGATGCTGGTGGCGTGTGTGGCGGTGGCGTTGACTGACAACCCACTACCACCACCACCACCACCGTCCTCTGACTGTACAGCTTTCTGTCCCAATCCAGACCCGTTCCCTGGCGCCCCTGACTATATCTGCTGTGATCGGGAGTACTCTTTTTATTAATACTTGACTTCGAAGTGAGTTATTGTGGATAGTATTTCTTTGTTTTAACTAGTGACTTTCCGTAAAATGGACTTCTCTCTCCAAATAAACCGTTAGTCTTTCTTCCTCTACTGTCCATTAAATGGGGGATTCGATGATGCAAAATTTATCCAGGGTCCAATAAAAGACAATTCTTGGGGTAAACGTTATAGCTAATGTGAAGTAATTTTTTCACAGCTCATCCTGGTAGATGCCCACGTATACGCCCACTTTGTCCGTTCTCCTTTACTGGTATCCCGGTATGTTTAAAGAGTCTTCTGAATATCTTGTCTGTCTCCTCCTTGACGCTACCTGTCCATTACAGAGAGGACATAACCGCTAATATGTTAACGACTGTGGTCTTGATCGTTATTTTTATTACTATTACACTCTACTTTACTCGACAAACTCTTTATTATTACAGGCGTGCAGGAAAGATTACTACTGTCCGTTCCACGAGAAATGTTGTGAAGACGCTTGTCTGGATGTCAAGGTGTGCAAACTAGCCCTACACTGAGCCAAGAAAGTCAATAAACACTTAATAAACACGGAGGAAGGAATTTGTTGTTACAGTATAACTAGAAGAGAGGGAAGAATAACTTGCCATTGACTGATCGAAGAAAGGAATGATGGAACATTATTCACTTCCTTTATAATTGTTGACCTTTTACACGTAAATCTGTCTTTGACCTGGGTTAATATTTTATTGTTTATTTCACCATCCTACTAATGCCTCTCGACACAATAAAGACGTGGAACAAAACTCTCCTCTTTATGTATCCTATACCATCTATTAAGCGTCTCATAACATATAGAGAAATAGAACAGGTCTTTATGTATTCTATTTCGTAATTAAGGAAGTTGTATCATTACGAAGGAGGTACTGTACCGTCTGTCATGTTACCCCCGTGTGTCTACTGGTTTGTGATGTTGTAGATACTTGTAATACTGACTGTAAATGAACCGTATCATTACTATTTTAACCAGACCTAGCCTAGTGTAACAACCCAATCTAACCTCGCATAGCTTAATGTAACCTAGCCTAGTCTAATTCACTTGAATGGAACTCGACCTCAATGTAGGTATAAAGTTATGTTATGATAGTGAATTAATTATCAACGAATGGCAAAAATAGTTGTTACCATAAGGCAAAAATAAACTAAATATGATAATCTAATAATAATGACCGTTGATTGGCCCAGTCTGATTGAATATATTAACCGGCATAAATTAATTTCAAGAGTCGCATGCTTCTGTCCAAGGCCCCCCAGAGCTCGCCAAGCTGTGAATGGGTACCTAGCCTTACAAGTGGGAGTAAAGGTGTTCAAATAGTGTGTCTGTAATGTTGCCTCCCTGTGTGCTGAATGTTTAGTATACAGTATGCTGTATCCCCACCGCCTCTGACTAGATATTATTCTCCTGTATTAAAAATAACCAATATAACAGATGATAATGAAGATGTTGGCAATGATAATAAATTACTAACGAATATGATGAAATACGAAAATGAAGGTCACGTCAAAAACATGGCTCATAAAACACACCACAAAGGGACCCAATAACACCGAAAAAAACAAACGCCATTAAATCAAACCTTAAACAATCGCCATACAAGCAGAGCAGACAAACCCACAAGCGAGACAACAAATGTTCCTAAGATATTGGAGGAAGAGAACACATATCACTCCAGGAAAATTTAACGAAAGTATTTAGTGACGCACTTCGCAGAGGTCGAGCCATCATTCCTAGGATGGGGGCTGCTGGTGGTAAACTGGTACCGCTCTTCCCTTCGCAAGCGAAGTGTCACGGGTTCGATTCCCGGGCCGGTGGAAGTTGTTTGGACATGCTTCTTAGCCCCCATTAGTCCCTGTTCACCTAGCAGCAAATTAGGTACCTGGTGTAAATCGAAAGTTGCGAATTCGTATTCAGGGACAAGTTGCTGGAGCTTCCAATAACTTGATGACACAAACCATTAACTCTTCAGGCTTCTATGCCCTTGACTCTTCAGGTTTCTACTCCCTTAACTCATGAGACATAAAGGCAAGCATGAACTTAGCATGCTTCTCTGTTGGGCGCTGTAAACGCTTCTGCGCTTCACCTTACACAAGGATGTAGGGGAGTGCCCAATAAAAAAAAAAAAAAAACCTAGGATGAACGTAGAGCATCGTTAGTACCAGAGTTGAACACCAGGAGAGGTCTCGTTCATTCAAGCTGGATTTAGTTTGTGTTTTATGTATGTGTGTTATTGTGCCTTAAGTTATTTAAATATAAATCATTTCTAATATATACGAGAATAACGTCGTAGTTCATACTGAGAAAAGTAAAAATTATGGTTTCATTTTTGTAATATGTACGATATTAATGACGACAATGATCCTGTGGTGTATACGAGGACGCTAATGACGTTGATCTTAAGAAAAGATTAAAAAATAAGGACCTTTCATCTCTACATTAATGTACCGAGTGCGTTGAGGGCGTTCAAGATGTGTTGACGCCGTTGAAGATGTGTTGACGGTGTTGAAGATGTGTTGACGGCGCTGAAGATGTGTTGACGGCGTTGAAGATGTGTTGATGGCGTTGAAGTTGTGTTGACGGCGCTAAAGATGTGTTAATGGCGTTGAAGATGTGTTGATGGCGTTGAAGATGTGTTGACGGCGTTGAAGATTGTTGACGCGTTGATATTCCACTGGCAACGTTAGTTATGCATTTGCAGCGTGGATTATGTGATGAGAGAGAATAATCCAATACATTTCAGAATGGGGAAATAGGCAGAGGAGGAGAAAACAAGAGAGGTATCGAGAAGGGTTGAAGGAGAAGGGGGGAGGGAAGGAGAGAAAGGGGGGTAAGAAAAAATGGGAAAATCCATAAGTTCAATGGGACTTTCACCGGGGCCCCCCCCCCCCCCCCCCGCCGAAAATAACCAAACACAGGTTTATTAGGTAGCAGGAGAAAACGGCCCAAACCAAAACAGCCCCACAGTATGACCAAAACGGCCCCACCATATGACCACAACGGTCCCACCCTGTGACCAAAATGACCCCACCGTATGACCAAAACGGCCCCACCCTGTGACCAAAACGGCCCCACCCTGTGACCATAACGGCCCCACCCTGTGAACAAAACGGCCCTACCGTGTGACCAAAACGGCCCCACCCTGTGACCAAAACGACCCCGCCCTGTGACCAAAACCGCCCCACCCTGTGACCAAAACGGCCCCACCCTGTGACCAAAACGGCCCCACCCTGTGACCAAACGGCCTAACTCTAACCTAACCTAACCAGAAGTGGCAACTGTCAAATATAAACGATGTAAATATTGGACCAAACAACCAGTTGCCACTTCTGGTTTGGTTTGGTTAGGTGAGGTTAGGTTAGGTTAGGCCGTTTTGGTCACAGAGTGGGGCCATTCTGGTTTGGGCTTTTTTAGATTGGGACCGTTTTGTCTTGAAACCCACTGGCCACCCTCCCTCGGCCTGGCTACCTCTAGTTTGGGTGGGTGGCCATCAGGGTAAATAAAGGTAAATGTATCAAGTTGCATTATATGAAGCCTGATGGAGCATCTCTATTATCTAATGTTGATACGAATAAACCACAAACCAAGACAATAACACACACACACACACATCCGAAAACAGCCAATCAGAGAGCTGCCAAGATTCGAATCAGTGCCTCCCTCCACCTCGACCACAGAGTGCGAGGGGCCACCTGGTCGCACGAGGCAAGCGAGGTCATCCGACACCTGCAAGCAGAAACACTCGTCAAGAACAACCAAGACACACGAGACAATGGTTACGCTGTTCCTCCACCATGGAGCCCTCCACCAGCCACACTCAAATTCACCGACCTAGGTGATAGTAAGGCCAACCTCCAGAAGGAGGACCTCCAAAAAATAACTCTCAAAGCCATAGCCACCGAGACACCGGCTGATGCAGCATCATACTTCACAGACGGCTCGGTGGACCCAAAACATCATAGATCCGGAGCGGCCTTCTACACCCAAGGTCAGACCCTCCGATGGAGACTTTCCAATGACTGCTCCACCCTACAAACAGAACTGGTAGCAATCTCAAAGGCCCTACAACACGCTGCAACCCAACACAACAAGTCCATCATAATTCATACGGACTCGAAATCGGCCATGCAGGCGCTGCAACACAGTCAACCAAGAGACAACGTCCACATCATCACCTCGATCCTCGCACAGCTACAGGAATTCCAAAGCCAAAACCGACCAGTCGTCTTACACTGGATTCCCAGTCATGTAGGGATCGGAGGAAACGACGTGGCAGACGAAGCAGCCAAGGCAGCTACACGTTCTAGTAGCGTACACATCCAAGTTCCAGCAAGTGTGCAACAGATAAAGAATCACCTCAGAAAGACCAGCAAGCTCCACATCAAAAAGAGCTTCCTTCATGCACTCAACGCCGGGTCCCAATCAGCCAAATGGTACCTGGCGGCCACAAAAGGGGAACCACCTTTCGCTGACAGGAAAACCCCAAGACAAACCCAAGTCAGCCTTCATCGACTACGACTAGGGTACAAGTGCTCCTGGCAGATGATCGGCAATGACGTCATGGATTGCACCTACTGTCAGGAGCCAGCAGCCAACCCACTTGAGCATTATCTCCTCGACTGCGAGGTCACACAAAGCCTCCGAAACAAAGCACAGATCTCCCCAGAAACACACACAACACCAGCGGCCACTCTAACCCGAAAGGCCCATACAGACCACATTCACCACCTACTCCGGGTCATCACACGATACCCACCACCCAGATAGCTTAGAAAGCATCTTTTCCCAGCAAGTGCGGACCCCAGTTCGGGGGGCGCGCCACTCCGAAACTGACCACGTCCAAGAGTGGGGGTTGGTGGTAAGCGTCCACTGATCGGGGGTCCGCTCACACTTGCAACCTGCAGTATCCTTCCATCTGCAGGTGGGACCAACTCCAATCCCAATCCGGTCTGGCTGCTCCTCGAGCTCCAGCCGGAACCACCAAACGGGCCGCCTATAGGCAAAGGCCCGTGTCGGACTACGGTCCGACAATCTCAACAACAACAACAACGACCAGGGAGGCTGATTGGACACGGGAGGAGACGGACGTTCTTGCGAGAACAGTTTCTGTAACGGTTTTTTCCGCCATAGCCCGCTGCATCTTGTGCAATTCCACTTGCACCTGTTCTTGTTGTTGTTCTTGCTACTCCAAGCATTAACAATTCATCCATCCATTCATCATTCATTTTAAAAGTGGCTTTGTCACTTTATAATTTTTTGACACCTCACGAGCGCTCAAGATTGACAATCTTAGCATTCCCTCCCCACAGTTAGTGTGAGTGACCCACACAACTGCGAGGGAAGTGCTAACTGTTGTCCTTCCTGACGTGGTTGGAGGGCTTTCTCTCTTACTTAAATTTTTTTCTAATACTTACCCTGGCCGAGGCACCTGCTGAATTTTTTTTAATTCAGTATTCGTGCTAGAGCCCCCCCAGTGGTGCACACCTCACGGAGTGGGATTGTGTGTCTCCAGTGGGGGTCGGGGAAAAAACCTGGGCCAATCCAGCAGTGACGTCTGTGATCGTGCAGGCACACCACTGTTCGGGGGTTGTCCATAAGTACAAGTATTTTTTTTTTGCACTAAGGGCCTTGCATAACCTTAGTGCACCAACATCATATATGTAAAGTATCAACCAAAGCTGTACCCAAGGGGTGGTTCCCAGCCACCCCAACCATGCCCTCTGGGAGGGGAAGCACCAAGCCCCCCTCTGCTCGTCCAGGCAGGGACAGGCAGAGGCGGGAGACCAATCATGACACACGACTGCCACGACCAACGACTAACCCAGACAATGTAACGGCTACCGACAAAACTACGCAACAAAGACCAAACATTCAAGTATCAACTGAGAAGGCCCGAGTAATCCACTTTCGGACTATTGACACGTCTACCTCGTTTGACAAAATTAATGGCTTCATCATACATAAGGCCATTAAGGATCAGATAGGGGACGTGGAGAAAGTCCGAAAGACAAGAAAAGGCGAACTCCAAGTTACTGTTAATGACGCTCAGCAAATGAGGGACGCCTTGAAACTTAGAACATTTCATTCAACAACAGTGGAACCATATATCCCAGCTTTTCTCAACACCTGTAAGGCTGTAGTTAATAGCTACGAATTTCAGGGGATGACAAATGACGAAATTAAGTTCCACATGAAAGATCAAGGAGTCGTCGATGCTTTCGTATTTAATAGAAAGACCACAGACGGTGAACGCAAACGATCGACTACAGCTGTACTGACTTTTGAAGGACTTGTTAGGCCCACTCATGTCTTGGTAGGATATGAGAGGGTCCAGACCAAAACGTATATTCCATTTCCAATGCGTTGTTTTAACTGTCAAAGGTTTGGACACACTGGTAAGGCCTGCCGTAACACCCAGGTATGCTCCAAGTGTGCTCAGACCGGACACAGGGACGATGACTGTACACAGACGGAGGAAAAATGCTACCACTGTTCCGGTCAGCATGCTGCCTCAGACAGGAAGTGCCCTTCCTATCTGAGGGAGTATGAGATTGGTAAGGTGAGAGCAGAGAACAATTTGGACTACAAGGAGGCTAAGAGGCAGGTGGAGACGTCCTTGCAGACACCAACACCTGGAATGTCCTTTGCATCCGCGGTATCCAAAAATATCTCACCTCCCAAAATGTGCACCATTGGAACCCAGACTGAGACCAGGACTATCTCAACACAGACTGACTCTACTATCACCGGTTATTCAACCACAGACGCCAAAGACGAGAACACTAATACAACCATGACTAATAACGAGACCGATACTATCAACACGCTATACCTGACCCCAAAACCCCAACGGACTCGCGACCCTACCTACCCCGACGTAAGGAGGAGGAGAACGCAGTCACTAGAGAACTTGACAAAAGACTCAACAAGACCAACAATCTTTCACATTTTTGAAGGACACCCGGGGCAGGGAGCCCCTGCTGAGCAGAGTACTGGCTCTTTGGAGCCGGGAGACTGCTCATCTCATGAGGGGGATCTTTCCCTGGATCATCTTTCCCCCCCCATATACAAGAGGAAAGAAATCTAAAGCCCAAAACGCTGACCATATCAACCCTCAGACTTAAAATTCAGTATCATCCAGTGGAATTGCAGAGGTGCTAGGAATAAAAATGCTCAATTTCATTTACTTATGTCATTATTCCGGCCGGACGTTTTTTGCCTACAAGAGACGCTACTTGCGGGTCACGACGACCCACCTGTATTCGACAACTACACGTCCTACAGGGGAGACAACCTAAGGGGGGTAGCCCTATACATTCGGAGTTCATTCGCCCAACAAAGAGTCAGTCTGAACTTGAACCTGCAGGCTGTCGCGTGCAGAGTTAAGATTCGGACTGGCTATGTTGCCATCTGTTCACTATACTGTCCTCCGGGCGGGCTCATTGACGATGGTGAGCTTGAGGAGCTATTTAACCAACTGCCAGGAAAGAAAATGATCCTCGGCGACCTCAATGCTCACCATTTGCGGTGGGGCAGTGTCCGGAGTGACGGAAGGGGAGAGCAGGTGGCTGCAGCTATCCTCAACTCCAACTTGTCTCTTCTGAATGACGGTAGTGCGACTCGAGTGGACGAACGATTTGGCACAGCGTCGGCTATAGATCTTTCTATAGTTGATGCTGCCTTGCTATTAGATTGTAAATTTTCTACATACGACGACTCTCTGGGTAGTGACCATTTTCCGATCTGCATTTCTTATGAGTGTGGCGCCCCGACGGCTACTCCCGAGGTGCGCTACAACCTTAGGAAGGCAGACTGGGGGTATACTCAGAAGCCGTTCGTATAGACACCATTGGACAAGACATCAACACCAAAATTACACACATACAACAAGCTATAATACACGCTGCAGATTTAACAATTCCTAAGACTTCTGCAAAAACCCACAGGCCTGGAGTTCCATGGTGGACACCAGACTGCCGACGAGTTGTCTGTGAGCGAAATAGGAGTTGCCGTTTATTTAATAGAATTCCATCACTTGTAAACTTAATTGAGTATAAAAAAGCTAGAGCCAAGGCTAGGAGAGTTCTCAGGGAGTGTAAGAGAGAGTCTTGGCGGGCGTTCGTCTCCACTATTAACAAGGATACCCCTTCCTCTGAGGTATGGTCCGCTATAAACCGGGTCAGATCCAAAGGAGGAAGGAGTTTTATCCCACAGGTGAGTAGTGGAGGGCGGATTCTCGACGATCCCCAGGCCATTGCCAACACCCTAGGCCAGAAGTTTGCAGATGCCAGTAGCTCCACCAATCATGATCCACGCTTCGGCGTGTTCCGTGATCGTGCCGAGCTCTTGCATCTCGACTTCGAGAACGGGGACGAACAGGGCTACAATCGAGCATTTTCCCCAGAGGAACTTTCCTTTGCTATTAATAAGGGCAAGGGCTCTACTCCTGGACCTGACGGTATACGATACGAGATGATTAAGCACCTTGACCAGGGAAACCTGGACAAATTGCTAGAAGTGTACAATGAGATCTGGACGTCCAGAACGTTTCCAAACTCATGGCACTTTGCCCATGTCGTACCGATCCCGAAGAGGGACAAATGCCCGAATAACACCAACTCATTCCGTCCGATTTCGCTCACAAACTGTCTGTGTAAGGTCATGGAACGTATGATAAAGCGTAGACTAATGTATTTTTTGGAAAGTAACAACTTATTGAATGATCGACAGTGTGGTTTCCGCCAAGGTAGAAGCACACTAGATCATTTAATAAGTCTTGAAACTGACATCTCAAAAGCTCTTTGCAGTAAAGAAACATTAATTGCAGTATTTTTAGACATAGAAAAAGCTTTCGACATGACATGGCGGACTGGCCTCATGATGAAGCTCCACGCCATGGGTCTGAGAGGTAATTTGCCAATTTTCATTAGTAATTTTTTGCAAGACCGGACTTTTTCCGTCAAACTAAAAGGTAACGTAAAATCAGACATATTTGTCTTAGAAAATGGAGTTCCACAAGGTAGCGTTTTGGGCCCGATTTTATTTCTTGTAATTATTAATGATTTCCTATCACCAGCCCCCAGCTTGAGTGACCTCAAATTCTCCTTGTTTGCTGACGATTGCGCAATCTGGCGCTCCTCTCGAGTTGAGAGGCTATCTGCACAAAGGGTGCAAGCCGGCCTAAAAGCCGCGGAACAGTGGGCAATACAATGGGGATTTAGGTTTTCAGTTGAGAAGACAGTAGGAGTAGTCTTCACTAAGAAACGTAACATTAGAAATCCAGTATTAAAATTAAATGATACTCCTATTAAATTTCAGACTTCAGTAAAATTTCTTGGTGTTCATTTTGACCGGAAATTAACGTGGAAAAACCACATTAACGAACTTGAAAGTAAATGTCTTAAAGTCACAAACATCCTGAAAGTTTTATCAGGTACTACATGGGGAGCCGATAGGAAATCTTTATTAATGGTGTATAAGACCCTGATCAGATCAAAACTTGATTATGGATGCCAGTTGTATGCTTCGGCATGCGACACCACACTCGCAAGACAAACCAGAATACAGAACCGATGCCTTCGTCTATGTCTGGGTGCCTACAGGTGTACACGTGTAGGTAAACTAGAGGTTGAGGCCCACGTCCCTCCACTTCACATCAGGAGGGACATGTTGACGCTAAGGTACGGGTTGAGTGCGGCTAGGAAGCGCGGCACAGGCCACCCAGGTTGGTGTGCTGTTGCCAACTTCCGTTTCCTGCAGCTGCGTAAGTCCCCGTCCTCGGTTGTCCGCCTCCAGACCTTGTGCCAGGGTGCTGGTATCCATTTCGGAGATGTTGATAGATACGTTCCACCGTTGTGTCCGCCATGGGAGAACCCCAACCTCCATGTGGAAACATCGTGGCTTCCGGGAGCAAAGAATGACCTTCATCCTGAGCTCCTGAGGCAACTTTTCTATCAATTTCTTGAAGGATTCAGCACCTATACTCACGTGTACACCGACGGGTCCAAGACTGACGACAACGTTGGAGCCGGTATCTGGAGCAGAGACGAGGAGTGGAGCTCCCGCCTGCCGCGGCATGCAACTATTTTCTCTGCAGAAATGTTCGCAATTAGTAAAGCCATTGACATTGCAATAACAAGCAATGTCAGTGATGTTGCTGTCATTTCAGATTCCATGTCAGCTCTTAAAGCAATTGAAGGTGGTGATACTACCAGCAATGAAATACAGGGCAACATTATTAATAAATTACATGAGTGTGCCAAGAATATTGTGCTGGTGTGGGTGCCTGGGCACTGTAACATTTGGGGCAATGAACAGGCAGACAGATTAGCAAGAGCGACTGTGGGTCTCGGGGAGACAACTAATGTGCCCTGGGAGACTCAGTCGTGTCTCTCCTTGGGGA
This sequence comes from Homarus gammarus, assembly GCA_958450375.1. NCBI lineage: Eukaryota > Metazoa > Arthropoda > Malacostraca > Decapoda > Nephropidae > Homarus > Homarus gammarus. Next base: position 154,223 of record CAUDMG010001784.1, read on the forward strand.
AGACATATACATTTGAAAAGTGGCAACATGATTGGACTAGGCTAAATCTCCACAACACCTGGAAGCCAAACATAGGTAACTGGCCCTCAGCATACAGGAAGAATAGGAGGGAAGAGGTCGTTCTCGCCAGACTTAGGCTGAACTGCACCTATCTGACCCACCTAGGGGCCTACCTTGATCAGTCCTTTCCACCCATCTGTTCCACTTGCAACCAAACTCTCTCCATCAAACATATTCTGACTGAGTGCAGCCAGTACGAACCAGAGCGCCGGCAGCTGGTTATCCTAGCTGCCGAGCAAGGCTTCGTGCTGACTGTACCCAACCTATTGCAAGATGATGTCACCATCAGTGACGTTGTAATAACCTTCCTCAAGGAGACCCATCTTATCGGCATGCTATGATTGACACACGCATGAACTCTTTTTATATCTATTATATGTATACAACCATGCCTAAAGAAAATAAAAATGAATAAAACAAAATTAAAACATACAACATGAGAAACACATCACAAACCTTATCATTACATACAACACTCACATTTATCAAGTTAAACTGACACCCACCAACACATATTCAAACAAAAAGACACGGGCTACAAAAGACTTTAAAAAAAAAAAAAAAAAAAAAAAAAAAAAAAAAAATCACAGAGAAACTAGTCACCTGACAAGCCATTTCATCTGGTTTGTCAGTAAATCACCATCATATCACTCATGCATACCATAATTCATCCCCAATAAAAAACAACAAGAAGAAAGAACTAACCAAAATACCAAGAACAAGAAGAACACAAGAATAACAAGAAAAGAAGAAACAAGAACATCAGATTAGTTGTAGCAAAAAAGAAGAGCAAGATTAGAAGAAGAAAGAAAACATCAGCTCCGGCCGAAATAGCCTAATGGCGAAGAGGCCAGAAAACCCTAACAACTTTGAACTTTGACCCAAAACATCATAGATCCGGAGCGGCCTTCTACACCCAAGGTCAGACCCTCCAATGGAGACTTTCCAATGACTGCTCCACCCTACAAACAGAACTGGTAGCAATCTCAAAGGCCCTACAACACGCTGCAACCCAACACAACAAGTCCATCATAATTCATACGGACTCGAAATCGGCCATGCAGGCGCTGCAACACAGTCAACCAAGAGACAACGTCCACATCATCACCTCGATCCTCGCACAGCTACAGGAATTCCAAAGCCAAAACCGACCAGTCGTCTTACACTGGATTCCCAGTCATGTAGGGATCGGAGGAAACGACGTGGCAGACGAAGCAGCCAAGGCAGCTACACGTTCCAGTAGCGTACACATCCAAGTTCCAGCAAGTGTGCAACAGATAAGACCAGCAAGCTCCACATCAAAAAGAGCTTCCTTCATGCACTCAACGCCGGGTCCCAATCAGCCAAATGGTACCTGGCGGCCACAAAAGGGGAACCACCTTTCGCTGACAGGAAAACCCCAAGACAAACCCAAGTCAGTCTTCATCGACTACGACTAGGGTACAAGTGCTCCTGGCAGATGATCGGCAATGACGTCATGGATTGCACCTACTGTCAGGAGCCAGCAGCCAACCCACTTGAGCATTATCTCCTCGACTGCGAGGTCACACAAAGCCTCCGCAACAAAATTCAAATCTCCCCAGAAACACACACAACACCAGCGGCCACTCTAACCCGAAAGGCCCATACAGACCACTTTCACCACCTACTCCGGGTCATCACACGATACCCACCACCCAGATAGCTTAGTAAGCATCCTTTCCCAGCAAGTGCGGACCCCAGTTCGGGGGGCGCGCCACTCCGAAACTGACCACGTCCAAGAGTGGGGGTTGGTGGTAAGCGTCCACTGATCGGGGGTCTGCTCACACTTGCAACCTGCAGTATCCTTCCATCTGCAGGTGGGACCACCTCCATCCCAATCCGGTCTGGCTGCTCCTCGAGCTCCAGCCGGAACCACCAAACGGGCCGCCTATAGGCAAAGGCCCGTGTCGGACTACGGTCCGACAATCTCAACAACAACACAACAACGACCAGGGAGTCACTTCTCGCATCGCTCCTGGACCAAGAAGACCTCCCAACAAGACCTCCTGCTGGACCCGGAACTCTGAAGACCGCCTTCTCCCCTGCGCCATTGTTGGCCATCTTCCCGGACCGGACCACCCAGGACTGTCATCGTCCACAACTACTCACGAGCGTTCTCGGTTTATCTAGCATTAGCTTGCCCTCCCCACTGGCAGTGTGAGTGACCCACACTCCAGCTGGAGAGCAGTTATAGCGCGATATTCCCGGCGTGGTTTGAGCTCTTTTCCTTCTACTAAAACTTTTTCCTTTTTCGCTCTGGCCTAGGGACCTGCACCCTCAAAAGTGTATTCGTCCCGCGGTCCCCCCTGTAACTGTTCACCTCCCTCCCAGGAGATTGTGAACACGAAAGGGGGTCGGAGCAAAACCCTCCCCAGCCGAGTCTTTCCAGGAAAACCGTGATCGTGCGGGTCCACCTGGAAAGAGGGTTGCTATCCTTATCCTTCCCAAATAGGCACACTTAGCTCACGTCTATAAGTGAGCAGTCACATACACTAGGAAGTAGGCTTCCCCATCGGGGCTCCGGGAGAGAAGCTCAGGAACCACTCTACGACCACCAGCCAGTGGGGAGTGCTGTAATTCCTTTGCTATTTACTCAAACGGAATAGGTAGGATCTAAAAAAAAAAAAAAAAAAAAAAAAAAAAAAAAAAACCACGGTTATGGAGCGCGTACGCCCTCCTAACCGCGATCCCCGCCTGAACCGCCATCCTGACGACCCGAACTACGACAGGCTCCGCACTGAGAAAGCAGACCAGTTACGTGCCTTCAATGAAGCCCTGAAAAGTAAGAACAACACCACCACCTCCAACAACACCACCACCTCCAACAACTCCACCACCACTGCTACCGCCACTGAGGACAACTGGACGAAGGTAGAAAACAAGAAACGCCGACGTGCTTTTTCGGGAAACGATTGCCGTCAAGCAGCCCCCAAGGCACCCATCACCACCACCAGCTCACCCTCAACGACACTGCCAAAATTCAGGATCACGAAAACGGACGCAAAAACAACGTATGCCGCCGTCACAGAGATGGAAAAGCAGAATCCACTGGCCAAGTTCTCAGTGCGGCCCAACCTAAAGGGGGAGATGATCGTTCACCCCAAAGACAAGGACTCCGCCACCACCCTCGACACTTACCTGCAGAACACCACCACCGTCACTTCAACCAAGCTAGACCCCGCCCAGAAGCTGATGAAGTCGGTAGTCCTCCGATACCCAAAGGATCTACCTCTCGAACCCCTGGAGAACCACCCGAAGATTTTAAAAGCCGAGAGATGCTCTCCCATGTCCGACAAGACGGCCACCACGAATCAAGTGCTCATAACGCACTACGGCTCACCCCCCAGCACCATAGACCTCAAAACCTGGGGGACCTACGAAGTGAGGCCCTTTGTCCCAGAGCCCCTGCGGTGCTTCAGATGCCAGAAATACGGGCACCATCAGACACGGTGCACGTACAAGGAGATCTGCGCAGTCTGCGCACAGAAGCACGGCACACACTCCTGCCTCACCAAGCTGAAAAATGGAGAAAAAATTGCCCCCAAGTGTGCCAACTGCGGGGGCAAACACCACGCCTGGAATCCTGGATGCTCCGAGAGAACAAAGAGGGTCCAGGCAAACCGACCAGCAGCAAGACCGGCACCCACCGCCTACACACCAGCCCCACCAAGTACCTTCGTGTGGGGAACCCAGAGGCCAAAACAACCAAGACAACCTCCTCAGCCAGTCAACACCCAAAGTGCAGCCCAGTTTCCTGGCCTCACCACGGCCACACCTCAGCCACCCAAGCAGCAGACAACCACGAGACAAACAAAAGAAGCACACACCAAGGCACCAGAAGGAATGATACACGTATCAGACCTAGCCAAGGTACTGACAACCTTCGCGGAGGGCCTAGCCGGACTACTGGGCCACAAGATCCAAGCAACACAGCTCCAAATACTCATGGGGAGCGTCCTCGGGCAAGTCGCCACAGCTCCAGCCACCTCAGTGGAGGAACCCACGCCGGTCCCCACACGAGTGACAGCCGAGGTACACTCCACACCGAAGAAGGCCACCAGAGAACCCAAGATACCGACAGCTCCCAGAAAGAAACTCGACGTCTCAACTCCCCTGAACCGAACCACGGCTCAGAAGACAAGAACCACAGAACACGAAGATATGGACCTGATCCAGCTGGAACCGGACTTGGACATCTCCATCGAGGACCACCAGAAATCCCCGATGAAACAGTGGTGGAAACCACCAGCACCCTGAACATCCTAACATGGAATGCTCAGGGCATTAAAAACAAGAAACACCTCCTACAAGAAGCAGCAGCCAAGGACAAGCTTGACATCATACTTCTACAAGAAACACTATTACAAGAACACCACTGTTTCAAATTCAGCGGTTACAAGACATACAGGAGGCATTTCACGCAGGCGTCAACAAGAGGATGCATGATCTTGGTCAAGTCAAGCATACCCTCCGCCGATGTCACGCAGCAATTTCCATGCGGCGAAAACATCGAGACACAGGCCGTCAAAGTAACCCTACAAGAACGGGAACTAACGGTTCACAACATCTACAAGAACCCAAGGGGCTCACTGGAGGTTACTCAATTATTTGCTTCGGCCGCTGACCACGCCACACTCATAGGAGGGGATTTCAATGCACATCATCCCTTCCTAAGCTCGGCAAGCCCCACAAATGAAGACGGCCTACACCTATACACCACCTTTCAAGATACACCCGAGATCTGCCTCCTGAACACCGGTGAGCCCACCCACACTAGGGGAGGAAGGCTAGATCTAACCTTCGTCTCCAGTGCACTACAGCCTTCGGCCTCCTGGCAGATACACCCCACGCTGACCAGCGACCACTTCGCCACCCTGACAACACTGAAGGTGAATAAACTCCCCACTCCACCCCCCCCGAGATGGAGATACAATACCCAAAAGGCAGATTGGGGACTCTTCAAGAAACACCTAGCTAACTGGCGCGAAAAATCACAGCCGGCCGGCCCAGCACCCGTGGATGAGACAACCCTCCACCACCAATTGGTCGAGGCGTTTCACCAAGCGGCAGAAGAGGCCATCCCAAAAACAAAACCAACATCAAGACAGTACAATGACTACTGGTACTACTGTCCCAGGGTGAAAGAACTCAACCACAGAGTGAACATGGCCCGAAGAAACTACAGGAGACATCCCACGGCAACAAACAGACATCTCCTGCAAGTCATAGTCAAGGATACCAGGGAAGAGAAGGAAGAAATAAAACACGCAAGCTGGCTCAAGTGGTGCTCCGAACTCAACGAGCACACCTCCCTTGGCAAGATGTGGGCCCAGATCCGAAGGGCATCTGGGAAGGCAACACCACCACCACCAACCCATCCCAACCCAGAAGAGGAAGCCGAGAGACTTGCAAAACTGTTCGCTGACCGAGCAGCAACAAAAAACCTCCCGAGACAGGCGGAGGAGACACAACGGCGTCTGCGACAGGTCAGACTCCAGATGATCGAAGAGGCCTGCAACAGTGAAGATGACACTGACAGACCATTCAACCAGCAAGAACTCCAAAAGTCGCTAAAACGAAGCAAGGACACAGCTCCTGGGGCAGACAGGATAACCTACTCGATGCTCTTTCATGCCGGTACAGCCGGACATGAGGCTCTGCTGCAAGCCATCAATGCTTCGTGGACAGCACAAAGACTCCCACCGGAATGGAAGAAGGCAGACATACAGCCCATTCCGAAGCCCAGAGAACCAGACAAGCCGAGGCCCATCTCCCTTCTCAGCTGCATAGCGAAGACGGGAGAAAGAATGGCTCTCAACCGACTAAAGTGGAAAGTAGGCAGCCCACACCCTCACATCTTTGCTTACACCGAGAACACCGGCACAGGCAACAACATCGCCGAGATACTCAGCACAGTGGACAACAAACCAGCTCTGGTGGTCTTCCTCGACCTGGAGAAAGCCTTCGAACTAGCCAATCCATTGGCCATTACAACTACGCTCGCAAAAAAAGGCGTCAAAGGAAGGTTGCTGGGGTGGATCCAGAACTACCTCACACAAAGGGAAGCACGAGTACGCTTTCAGGGAACAACCTCAAGCTACAGGGTCCATGAAAACGGAACCCCACAAGGAGGCATCCTCAGTCCAATGCTGTTCAATGTCCTGATGGAAAACCTAGTCAAGCTTCCGTTCAGACAAACAGCCAAGCTCCTATGCTATGCAGACGACTTACAGCTCATAGTAAGAGGATCGAACAGACTAGCCAACACGCAACACGCACTCCAACTTATAGAAGAGGAGTGCAACAGACTTGGACTCAAGATAAATCCAGCCAAGTCGAAAGCGATGGCCATCTGCACTGACACACCAGACAAGATGCTCTCCATACAAAACACGCCGGTAGTCTGGACCAACGCCCACCAGTGTCTTGGAATCTGGTTTGACCAGAAACTCACCTTCAAGCCACAACTCGAGTATCTCAGGCAAAGGACGAAGAGCAGACACAATATAATGAGGTCGCTCACCAGCAAATCCGCAGGAGCAAACCTTCATGTGCTCAAAGCCTACTACACGGCCGCCATCAGATCGCTGGTAGATTACAGTGCTCCAGCACTCATTGGACTGAGAGAAGACCAAATGGCTAAGCTAGAAGTCATTCAAAACAATGCTCTCAGGACCATGCTCGGAGCACCCATGTGGACCAGAATTTGCAACCTGCAAATGGAAACCGAGCTACCACCCCTGGCAGTACGAGTCAAACAGGTGACAGCCGGTCTCCTCGCCAAAATCTGTAGAGCAGACAAGCCCACAGCTGCCAAGATTCGAATCAGTGCCTCCCTCCACCTCGACCACAGAGTGCGAGGGGCCACCTGGTCGCACGAGGCAAGCGAGGTCATCCGACACCTGCAAGCAGAAACACTCGTCAAGAACAACCAAGACACACGAGACAATGGTTACGCTGTTCCTCCACCATGGAGCCCTCCACCAGCCACACTCAAATTCACCGACCTAGGTGACAGTAAGGCCAACCTCCAGAAGGAGGACCTCCAAAAAATAACTCTCAAGGCCATAGCCACCGAGACACCGGCTGATGCAGCATCATACTTCACAGACGGCTCGGTGGACCCAAAACATCATAGATCCGGAGCGGCCTTCTACACCCAAGGTCAGACCCTCCAATGGAGACTTTCCAATGACTGCTCCACCCTACAAACAGAACTGGTAGCAATCTCAAAGGCCCTACAACACGCTGCAACCCAACACAACAAGTCCATCATAATTCATACGGACTCGAAATCGGCCATGCAGGCGCTGCAACACAGTCAACCAAGAGACAACGTCCACATCATCACCTCGATCCTCGCACAGCTACAGGAATTCCAAAGCCAAAACCGACCAGTCGTCTTACACTGGATTCCCAGTCATGTAGGGATCGGAGGAAACGACGTGGCAGACGAAGCAGCCAAGGCAGCTACACGTTCCAGTAGCGTACACATCCAAGTTCCAGCAAGTGTGCAACAGATAAAGAATCACCTCAGAAAGACCAGCAAGCTCCACATCAAAAAGAGCTTCCTTCATGCACTCAACGCCGGGTCCCAATCAGCCAAATGGTACCTGGCGGCCACAAAAGGGGAACCACCTTTCGCTGACAGGAAAACCCCAAGACAAACCCAAGTCAGTCTTCATCGACTACGACTAGGGTACAAGTGCTCCTGGCAGATGATCGGCAATGACGTCATGGATTGCACCTACTGTCAGGAGCCAGCAGCCAACCCACTTGAGCATTATCTCCTCGACTGCGAGGTCACACAAAGCCTCCGCAACAAAATTCAAATCTCCCCAGAAACACACACAACACCAGCGGCCACTCTAACCCGAAAGGCCCATACAGACCACTTTCACCACCTACTCCGGGTCATCACACGATACCCACCACCCAGATAGCTTAGTAAGCATCCTTTCCCAGCAAGTGCGGACCCCAGTTCGGGGGGCGCGCCACTCCGAAACTGACCACGTCCAAGAGTGGGGGTTGGTGGTAAGCGTCCACTGATCGGGGGTCTGCTCACACTTGCAACCTGCAGTATCCTTCCATCTGCAGGTGGGACCACCTCCATCCCAATCCGGTCTGGCTGCTCCTCGAGCTCCAGCCGGAACCACCAAACGGGCCGCCTATAGGCAAAGGCCCGTGTCGGACTACGGTCCGACAATCTCAACAACAAACAACAACAACAGACCAGGGAGTCACACTTGGCTCGTCAACCTTGTCGTCTACACTACTTCTCCAACGTCTCTTCTCATCTATAATGGTTAGTGATAACATGACGTTGGTTATTTGTTTTGTTGTGCTTGGGTCTTGTACATTTAGTTATAATGTGTATTTCGTGTACTGTGATGTTACTTGAGTTAATGTAAGGGGTACCCACAGCTGCGCATCTTGGTAGTGATGATTGTCGTGACAGTGGTTCATGGCAATAGTTTCAGTCATCCTTCAACTCCCAGTTGTGTCTACTGGTGCAATTTCCCAGAGGATGTCAACGTTGGTGCTAGCTACTGCTGCATTAATTCAAACCAAATGATTGTCGAAAATACAAGTCTAGGTTAGTGTTATTATAAATTTCTATACACTGGTATATGACTATACAATTTGACTAACTTATTTTTCTGAAATATACTTATTTAGCGCAGATATTAACTTTAAATCATTTTTCAACAGAACCCCACCCAGGTAGATGTATAAAGCATATCACGTGCGCAAGGTTCGCCACTCAAGGGCTCGTCGGCCCTCCTATCGTAAGTTGTTTTCTTTCTTTTTTTCTTACACATGAAACTTTTCTGTAAAGTAATGAATATTCAACTGAGCGTCACTGTCCATAAATTTGAAGGTTTCTTGGATAAATCTGAAGGCGCTAAATTGTTTTTGTACAAAATCAAACTAAATTAACTTTAATATTAAGTTGTCTAGTTTTCTTATGCAATGTTTAGATTACCGCGAATAATTTCCCTATATTTTCAGTAAATAAAGTAGTAATTTTTACTATATTCAACATGTCTTTCTCACACCTCAACAGAGATGTGGTCATGATGACTATTGTCCCTACCACGAAAAATGCTGCTATGACGCTTGTCTGAAGCACCACACCTGCAAGGCTGCAATTTTCCATTAACTCTTTGCACAAGATTCGCGTTCCCCCCGTCTCGGCGTCACACCTAAAACAAATTATCATATAAACAACGCCAGTACGAGCACTCGCCAGCACCAGACGTTCCACCCCACCCAGTAATGCAGTTCTCGAGGAAGTTCTTTTGGGGCAGAAGGTCAAGGCTAGACCGATGGAACACTTTGTCTCAAAATGGGACTTTTATCTGGAACGCGATCCACTGGAGTACCACCAAATGTTACACTTGTCTTATATGAACTGTGTATTATTATTGTTGTGTATTGGTGCTCTTAGAGATTGTTATATTCGCTGTTCATTAGAAGAGTTTATCTTAAAATAAAGTTGTTGCCTTCAGTTCAAAAGTTTCAATTCCACGAACACATGTTATGAGCGGCATTGTATCATGAAGTCAATGTTATGGCTGGGAGATGTAGATCAGCTGATAGGTATCCACGAAACCTGTCTGGTTTTACCCAGGCATGTGTCCAGACATGTGTCCAGGTTTATGTCCAGGCTGGGGAATAATACCTTGCCATGACACACTACACCCTAAAACATTTATTAACAGGTGCAACAATCATAACACTACGGGTTCCTCGTTCAGTTTTGCGGTTATGTTGTGGCATTGATAAATTAACTTATCAACTAGTACACAAAAATAATTACGTACTCGCTTCTGAATAAAGAGGAGACTTCTGTGGAACGGTCACTATCTCTATAGCATTATATTCGTAATGGCTTACAGAGTCGGCTGTTTTTCACATGATGTAAGATTATAACACTGCCGGTCATTTGATTTTAGTTTGCATTTTAACGCGTAATAACAAGATTTCCCGAAGATTAGACAATTTATATTTACCCAGAGGTTTAATTAATGTGATTCTACTAGGGGTTAAGTCAAGTTAGGTTAGTTTTTATTACAGGAAGAAACTGGAGTACTGTACAGCCTGAAGACAAGACCAGCTCCGTGGTCAGTTGGTTAAGTCCTCTTGCTTGTGACCCGGGTTTAGTTCGGCTTACGCCAAGTGTACTCCAAGCAAGTTCCTCCTTAGGCGGTGCAGGTCACGTCTGCCTAAACAAGCTTACCCGCAGGTAGGACGAGGGGTGTAATTTTTAACTGGGAACTTTGGTTTGTGTGCGTGGGACATGACACGTTCACCGTCTAAAAAACACGATTCCCTTGACGTTAATATGGTGGTAGTAGTCACTTGAGAACGATGACTAAGTTAGTAATTTTTGTTTCACTATGAAAATTCACTTAATCTAATGGAATGACAGATATTGACGTCACTCCAGTTAATAACAGGTAAAGTTTTCCTGCGATTGGGGACTTCGAGTAGAGGTCAACACGCAGTCCTATAGAGTAAGGCCTACAGCATTAACTTAGGCATACAGTATTAACTTAAGCCTTCAATATTAAGTTGTGCCTAAAGTATTAAATTAGGCCTACAGTATTAGCTTAGGCTTACAGTACTAATTCAGGTCAATTGTATTAAATTATTCTTACAGTATTAACTTAGGCATACATTATTAACTTAGGCCTACGGTATTAATTTAGACCTACACTATTAAATTAGGCCTACAATATTAACTTAAGCCTACAGTATTAACTTAAGCTTACAATAAAAACAGGCCTATATCACTTTCTTTAATTCCGCATCTGTGACGTATTTATTTTAATGTAATATGTAACAAAATGGTCGAAATATGAATATTTTATATTTACCAATTCACCTAACATAACCTACCTTAACCTAACATAACCAATCCTAACCTAACCTGACCACCAACACCGCCTTAATATACGTCTCGGGATCATGCAAGGCTATCAATGTTTTAATTGGTTATTATGTTTAGTACCTTCTAGGGTGACAATAAAAAGTGAAAGTTTTTATTTTTAAATGGCCATTTGTCCAATACTGCGTACCCATTAAAAAAGAAAACAGGCGAAATCCTGGGTCATTTGGACAATATTTAGAGGTAGCTCAAGCCATTTGAAGTTAACACTACTGAAATTATTATTGATTTTTTCTAATTTCTTTATTTATGAACCGATTACTATGAAACTTTGCAGGTATATGTAGAATGCAAATTCAAACTAAAGTTGTTCCTAACATTTTTTTCTAAAAATGAGTAATGAGTATTTTGGCTGGTGCAGCTATTGGCAATGCAGAGGGGAGGGAGAGGCGGGTGTCAGTCCGGGTAGGGGGAAGAGGTTGTGTGCCAGTGTCTGACTGGTACAGTAGCATCAGTTGTGTGTGAGACGTGACGGTGGGTGTGTGTGCGTCGCTCTTGTTGCAGTATTACGGTTAGTACCATTGTCTTTGTCTAAAATCAATGCATCAATTTAGGTATATAACACTTTAAAAACTTTATACAAGTGATCTTGCATGCCGTATGCTTTATGGGTGCTGTTGTTTGCATAACAGTAACAACATAAGTTACATAAATGTTTTTGTTTGTTTCAGGCTCAATGGCGAGTACACGTTCAAAAACTGAAGTTTGGCTCATTGGTCAACACATAACCGAAATCACGGGTGCACAACTTCCTTCAAGAGGAGATGTTCTACGTCTGTTTTTCCACGGTCACAATGAACATAAGAAAACAGTGAATGATTCTGCGAGTGAAGTTGCAGCATCGGTTATTAGTTTCTGGAATAAAGCACGGATTCCTACCATAACTGAGAAGAGTATTGGACGAAAGGTAGTGGATCTTTTTTTAATGTGGAAGGGACTTAAGAAAAACTGCACTCGCACTACAGACACACAACGTAAGAAAGAGGAAACTTTTTGTGATGAGTTAGAGGACCTCTTCGATGTTGCCCACCCCAAGGCAATGCAGCTCTTGACCATCAAAGAAGACCGAGCATTCCTGGCAGCGCAACGAGAAAAAGGGAGAAGAGGTGTAATGGCAGGAGTAGACAAAAAGATTGCTTGTTCCATCAAGCGTCGGGAAGAAAGCAAGAGTAAGCAATCTCTACAACAGAATCAAGCCAGTTCTGCTCTTCAATATGATGAGTTGGGTTCTTCGTCTGAAACAGAATCACAATGAAGCTCGTCATCATCTACAAGTTCCCTAGCGATATCACCAGTGGTATCTTCTTCCAATCGTAAACGTGCTACTCTCAAAGTTATCACCCCTGAATTGTCAAGTACATTGGACCGCACTGGGATCAGTCACCGCTCTGCTCTCCGGATCGTCAGTGCCACGGCTGCTAGTCTAGGTCATGACCCAATGGAACTAGTTTTAAACTATGAGACAGTGCGTACTTCGCGAGCGACCCACCGTTCTGGGATTGCCAACGAAATTAAAGAAAAATTTCAACCTAGTGAAGTGCTCACTGTGCACTGGGATGGAAAAATTATTCCTGATGAACAAGGAGCGAGTGTTGACCGAATCGCCATTCTTGTCTCCGGAATCAATACTGAAAAGCTGCTTGGTGTCCCGAAACTATTGTCAGGGACTGGACAGGCCATTGCTACAGCAGTCAGTGCAGCGCTGGAAGAGTGGAAAATATCAGAGATTGTTTCATCACTCAGTTTTGACACAACAGCTTCAAACACTGGGCACTTGTCGGGGGGCATGTGTCATTCTGGAGCAGAAACTCGGCCGCCGTCTTCTGCATCTCGCGTGTCGTCACCACATCCTTGAGCTTGTTGCCGAGAAAGCGTATGTGGAATGCATGGGGCCTTCCTCTGGACCAGATATTACTCTCTTCTCTCGCTTCAAGCATAAGTGGAAGGACATCAGTCAAGATGACTACAGCCCTCTCTCAGACCTCCCTCCAAGTTTGTACGAGAAACGAGATGACCTCATCTGTTGCTGGAAACATCATCTGGGCAAGAAGCAGCAGCCACGTGATGACTACCGTGAGGTACTGGAGCTAGCAATCAGGTGTCTCGATGGAGCTCTACCCAAGTTTAATCTCCGACAGCCCGGAGCACTTCACCGAGCACGGTGGATGGCTAAGCTCATTTATGTCATGAAGATCCTGATTTTTGCTAATCAGTTTAAACTAACTGCTCGTGAGACATTAGGCTTGAAACGATTCACATTCTTTGTGCTAGAGGTGTATGTCAGTGCATGGTTCACGGCCTCCGTTCCATCCTCCGCTCCTGCTAATGATTTGCGGCTCCTCCAAGACCTGTCAGAGTACCACGACGTCAAAATATCAAGAACATGTCTCACAGTCTTCGGTCGTCACCTGTGGTACCTCAGTGAAGGCTTGGTGGGTCTTGCACTCTTCGATCCACAAGTTAATGCAACAATGAAGACAAACATAGTTCGGGCAATCGTTGAGAGGAAGGCGACCGAGGATTCACCAAAACGTGCTGCTCTTCCTGCCACATCTTCCCTTCCCACAAAGCAGCTCTCAGACTTTGCTTCTAGAGGATCAAACTTTCTATTTGAAAGTCTCAAAATGAAGACTTCTTTTTTGTCCAAGGAACCTGACACATGATCTGATGATGAAGACTTCAAAACTGGCGTCGCAGTTGTGGGTGGTCTCAGAGTCATCAACGACACTGCAGAGAGAGGGATTGCCTTGATACAGGCATTCAACAGCAAGATCACGAAGAGTGAAGACCAGCGTCAACATCTGCTGCAGGTTGTTGAAGAGCAGAGGCGGTCACAACCAGGGACATCAAAACAGGACCTTACAAGCAAAAAGCGAAAACAATGAATGGGTTGTCCACACCTCTCCCACCCATTGATGTAAGCGTGTTCACTGCAGTTTCATTTTAAAAAGGAATTAATCATTTATATGTACAGTGTACACATAAACTTGCTCAATATGTAAATTTTAAAATAAACCGGCATATTATGAATATTCGTATTTTTTGCCTATAAGGATAAAACTTCAATTGACTTGAGCTACCTCTAAATATTGTCCAAATGACCCAGGATTTCGCCTGTGTTCTTTTTTCATGGGTACGCAGTATTGGACCAATGGCCATTCCATTTAATCAATTTTAGAAATTCACCCCTATGAACTACTGTCACCCTAACCTTCACACACACCTTTCATGGGCTGATGAGACTGCTGACGTAAGCAACACAGCGATTTATATCTGGTCAGATTCGTGGTGTGCAGAGAACTATATCCGTCAGCCAGCTACGTCCACTATCGTAGTCCCACCCTAACTCGGGCTATATCCCGTAGTGTTGTAGTTCATCACCACCACGTCTCCAAATCTATACCACTCCTGCTGCCACTGCAGACTATACCACTCCTGCTGCCACTACAGACTATACCACTCCTGCCACCACCACAGACTATACCACTCCTGCCACCACCACAGACTATATCACTCCTTCCACCACCACAGACTATACCACTCCTGCCACCACATACTATGCACTCTTGCCACCACAGACTACACCACTCCTGCTGCCACTACAAACTATGCCAGTCCTGCTGCCACCACAGACTACATCACTCCTGCTGCCATCATAGACTATACCACTCCTGCCGCCACCACAGACTATACCACTCCTGCCACCACCACAGACTATACCACTCCTGCCATCACCACAGACTAAACCACTCCTTCCAACACCACAGACTATACTGTTCTTGCCACCACCACAGACTATACCACTCATGCCGCCACCACCACACACTATACCACTCCTTCCGCCACCACCACAGACTATACCACTCCTGCTGCCATCACCACCATAGACTATACCACTCCTGCCACCTCCACAGACTATAACACTCCTGCTGCCAGCACAAACTATACGACTTCTCCCACCACCACACACTATGCCGCTCCTGCTGCCACCACCACAAACTATACCATTCGTGCTGGCACAACAGACTGCACCACTCCTGCTGCCACCACAGGCTATACCATTCCTGCTGCCACCAAAGACTATACCACTCCAACTGCCACCAAAGACTACACCACTCCTGCTGCCACCAAAGTCTATAAAACTCCTGCTGCCACCGCAGAGTATACCACTCTTCCCACCAACACAAACTATACCACTCCTGCCATCACCACAGACTAAACCACTCCTGCCACCACCACAGACTATACCGTTCATACCACCACCACAGACTATACCACTCCTGCTGCCACCACCACAGACTATACCACTCCTGCTGCCACCACCACAGACTATACCACTCCTGCTGCCACCACAGACTATACCACTCCTGCTGCCACCACCGACTATGCCACTTCTGCTGGCACTACAGACTATACCACTCCTGCTGCCACCACAGACCATACCACTCCTGCTGCCACAACAGACAATACCACTCCTACCGCCACCACAGACTATACCACTCCTGCTGCCACCAAAGACTATACCACTCCAGCTGCCACCACAGACTATACCACTACTGCTGCCACCACAGACTACACCACGCCTGCCACCACAGACTATACCACTCATGCTACCACTACAGACAATACCGCTCCTGCTGCCACCACAGATTATACCCCGCCTGTCACCACCACAGACTATACCACTCCTGCTGCCACCACACACTATACCACTCCTGCTGCCACTACAGACTATACCACTCCTGCTGCCACCACACACCATACCACTCCTGCTGCCACAACAGACAATACCACTCCTACCGCCACCACAGACTATACCACTCCAACTGCCACCAAAGACTATACCACTCCTGCTGCCACCACAGGCTATACCACTCCTGCTGCGACTACAGACTATACCACTCCTGCTGGCACCACAGACTATACCAGTCCTGCTGCCACCACAAACAATACCACTCCTGCTGCCACCACAGACTATACAACTCCTGCTGCCACTGCAGACTATACTACTGCTGCTGCCACCAAAGACAATACCACTTCAGCTGCCACCACAGACTATACCACTCCTGCTGACACCACAGACTAAACCACCCCTTCTGCCACCACAGACTATACCACTCCTGCTGCCACCACAGACTATACCACTCCTGCTGCTACCACCACAGACTATACCACTCCTGCTGCCACCACAGACTACATCACTCCTGCTGCCACCACAGGCTATACCACTCCTGCTACCACAACAGACCATATCACTCCTGCTGCCACCACAAACTATGCCACTGCTGCCACCACCACACACTATATCACTCCTGCTGCCACCACAGACTATACTACTCCTGCTGAAACCACAGACTATACCACTCCTGCTGCCACCACAGACTATGCCACTCCTGCTGCCACTACAGAATATACCACTCCTGCTGCCACCACAGACCATACCACTCCTTCTGCCACAACAGACAATACCACTCCTACCGCCACAACAGACTATACCACTCCTGCTGCCACCAAAACTATATACCACTCCTGCTGCCAACACAGAATATACCACTCCTGCTGCCACTACAGACTATACCACTCCTGCTGCCACCACAGGCTATACCACTCCTACTGCCACCACCACACACTATACCACTCCTGCTGCCACAACAGACCATATCACTCCTGCTGCCACCACACACTTTGCCACTGCTGCCACCACCACAGACTATATCACTCCTGCTGCCACCACAGACTATACCACTCCTGCTGCCACCACAGACTATAGCACTCCTGCAGCCACCACAGACTATACCACGCTTGTCACCACCACAGACTATACCACTCCTGCTGCCACCACAGACTATACCACTCCTGCTGCCACCACCACAGACTATACCACTCTTGCTGCCACCACAGCCTATATCACTCCTGCTGCCACCACAGTCTATACCACTCCTACTGCCACCAAAGACTATACCACTCTTGCTGGCACCACAGACTATACCACTCCTGCCACCACCACAGACTATACCACTCTTGCTGCCACCACAGCCTATACCACGCCTGCCACCACAGACAATACCACTCCTGCTACCACTACAGACTATACCGCTCCTGCTGCCACCACAGACTATACCCCGCCTGTCACCACCACAGACTATACCACCTGCTGCCACTACAGACTATACCACCCCTGCTGCCACCACAGACTATACCACTCCTGCTGCCACAACAGACAATACCACACCTACCGCCACCACAAACTATATCACTCCTGCTGCCACCAAAGACTATACCACTCCTGCTGCCACCACAGACTATACCACTCATGCTGCCACTACAGACTATACCACTCCTGCTGCCACCACAGACTATACCACTCCTGCTGCCACCACAGACAATACCACTCCTGCTGCCACCACAGACTATACAACTCCTGCTGCCACCACAGACTATACTACTGCTGCTGCCAACAAAGACATTACCACTTCGGCTGCCACCACAGACTATCCCACTCCTGCTGCCACCACAGACTATGCCACTCCTGCTTCCACCACCACAGACTATACTACTCCTGCTGCCACAACAGACCATATCACTTCTGCTGCCACCACACATTATGCCACTGCTGCCACCACCACAGACTATATCACTCCTGCTGCCACCACAGACTATACTACGGCTGCTGCCACCAAAGACAATACCACTCCGGCTGCCACCACAGACTAAACCACGCCTGCCACCACAGACAATCCCACCCCTGCTGCCACTACAGACTATACCACTCCTGCTGCCACCACAGACCATACCACTCCAGCTGCCACAACAGACAATACCACTCCTACCGCCACCACAGACCATACCACTCCAGCTGCCACCAAAGACTATACCAATCCTGCTGCGACCACAGACTATACCACTCCTGCTGCCACTACAGACTATAGCACTCCTGCTGGCACCACAGACTATACCACTCCTGCTGCCACCACAGACTATACAACTCCTACTGCCACTACAGACTATACTACTGCTGCTGCCACCAAAGACAATACCACTTCAGCTGCCACCACAGACTATACCACTCCTGCTGCCACCACAGACTATACCACTCCTTCTGCCACCACAGACTATACCACTCCTGCTGCCACCACAGACTATACCGCTCCTGCTGCTACCACCACAGACTATGCCACTCTTGCTGCCACCACAGACAATATCACTCCTGCTGCCACCACAGACTATACCACTCCTGCTGCAACAACAGACCACATCACTCCTGCTGCCACCACAAACTATGCCACTGCTGCCACCACCACACACTATATCACTCCTGCTGCCACCACAGACTTTACCACTCCTGCTGAAACCACAGACTATACCACTCCTGCTACCACCACAGACTATACCACTCCTGCTGCCACCACAGACTATGCCACTTCTGCTGCCACTACAGACTATACCACTCCTGCTGCCACCACAGACCATACCACTCCTGCTGCCACAACAGACAATACCACTCCTACCGCCACCACAGACTATACCACTCCTGCTGCCACCAAAGACTATACCACTCCTGCTGCCACCACAGACTATACCACTACTGCTGCCACCACAGACTATACCACGCCTGCCACCACAGACTATACCACTCCTGCTACCACTACAGACAATACCGCTCCTGCTGCCACCACAGATTATACCCCGCCTGTCACCACCAGAGACTATACCACTCCTGCTGCCACCACAGACTATACCACTCCTGCTGCCACCACAGACTATGCCACTCGTGCTGCCACTACAGACTATACCACTCCTGCTGCCACCACACACCATACCACTCCTGCTGCCACAACAGACAATACCACTCCTACCGCCACCACAGACTATACCACTCCAGCTGCCACCAAAGACTATACCACTCCTGCTGCCACCACAGACTATACCACTCCTGCTGCCACTACAGACTATACCACTCCTGCTGGCACCACAGACTATACCAGTCCTGCTGCCACCACAAACAATACCACTCCTGCTGCCACCACAGACTATACAACTCCTGCTGCCACTGCAGACTATACTACTGCTGCTGCCACCAAAGACAATACCACTTCAGCTGCCACCACAGACTATACCACTCCTGCTGACACCACAGACTATACCACCCCTTCTGCCACCACAGACTATACCACTCCTTCTGCCACCACAGACTATACCACTCCTGCTGCTACCACCACAGACTATACCACTCCTGCTGCCACCACAGACTACATCACTCCTGCTGCCACCACAGGCTATACCACTCCTGCTACCACAACAGACCATATCACTCCTGCTGCCACCACAAACTATGCCACTGCTGCCACCACCACACACTATATCACTCCTGCTGCCACCACAGACTATACTACTCCTGCTGAAACCACAGACTATACCACTCCTGCTGCCACCGCAGACTATGCCACTCCTGCTGCCACTACAGAATATACCACTCCTGCTGCCACCACAGACCAAACCACTCCTTCTGCCACAACAGACAATACCACTCCTACCGCCACCACAGACTATACCACTCCTACTGCCACCAAAACTATATACCACTCCTGCTGCCAACACAGAATATACCACTCCTGCTGCCACTACAGACTATACCACTCCTGCTGCCACCACAGGCTATACCACTCCTACTGCCACCACCACACACTATACCACTCCTGCTGCCACAACAGACCATATCACTCCTGCTGCCACCACACACTATGCCACTGCTGCCACCACCACAGACTATATCACTCCTGCTGCCACCACAGACTATACCACTCCTGCTGCCACCACAGACTATAGCACTCCTGCAGCCACCACAGACTATACCACGCTTGTCACCACCACAGACTATACCACTCCTGCTGCCACCACAGACTATACCACTCCTGCTGCCACCACCACAGACTATACCACTCTTGCTGCCACCACAGCCTATATAACTCCTGCTGCCACCACAGTCTATACCACTCCTACTGCCACCAAAGACTATACCACTCTTGCTGGCACCACAGACTATACCACTCCTGCCACCACCACAGACTATACCACTCTTGCTGCCACCACAGACTATACCACGCCTGCCACCACAGACAATACCACTCCTGCTACCACTACAGACTATACCGCTCCTGCTGCCACCACAGACTATACCCCGCCTGTCACCACCACAGACTATACCACTCCTGCTGCCACTACAGACTATACCACTCCTGCTGCCACTACAGACTATAGCACTCCTGCTGGCACCACAGACTATACCACTCCTGCTGCCACCACAGAATATACAACTCCTACTGCCACTACAGACTATACTACTGCTGCTGCCACCAAAGACAATACCACTTCAGCTGCCACCACAGACTATACCACTCCTGCTGCCACCACAGACTATACCACTCCTTCTGCCACCACAGACTATACCACTCCTGCTGCCACCACAGACTATACCGCTCCTGCTGCTACCACCACAGACTATACCACTCTTGCTGCCACCACAGACTATACCACTCCTCCTGCAACAACAGACCACATCACTCCTGCTGCCACCACAAACTATGCCACTGCTGCCACCACCACACACTATATCACTCCTGCTGCCACCACAGACTATACCACTCCTGCTGAAACCACAGACTATACCACTCCTGCTACCACCAAAGACCATGCCACTCCTGCTGCCACTACAGACTATACCACTCCTGCTGCCACCACAGACCATACCACTCCTTCTGCCACAACGGACAATACCACTCCTACCGCCACCACAGACTATACCACTCCTGCTGCCACCACAGACTATGCCACTCCTGCTGCCACTACAGACTATACCACTCCTGCTGCCACCACAGACCATAACACTCCTTCTGCCACAACAGACAATACCACTCCTACCGCCACCACAGACTATACCACTCCTGCTGCCACCAAAGACTATACCACTCCTGCTGCCACCACAGACTATAGACACTCCTGCAGCCACCACAGACTATACCACGCTTGTCACCACCACAGACTATACCACTCCTGCTGCCACCACAGTCTATACCACTCCTGCTGCCACCAAAGACTATACCACTCTTGCTGGCACCACAGACTACACCACTCCTGCCACCACAGACAATACCACTCCTACCGCCACCACAAACTATATCACTCCTGCTGCCACCAAAGACTATACCACTCCTGCTGCCACCACAGACTATACCACTCATGCTGCCACTACAGACTATACCACTCCTGCTGCCACAACAGACTATACCACTCCTGCTGCCACCACAGACAATGCCACTCCTGCTGCCACCACAGACCATACCACTCCTGCTGCCACCACAGACTATACTACTGCTGCTGCCAACAAAGACAATACCACTTCGGCTGCCACCACAGACTATCCCACTCCTGCTGCCACCACAGACTATACCACTCCTGCTTCCACCACCACAGACTATACTACTCCTGCTGCCACAACAGACCATATCACTTCTGCTGCCACCACACATTATGCCACTGCTGCCACCACCACAGACTATATCACTCCTGCTGCCACCACAGACTATACTACTGCTGCTGCCACCAAAGACAATACCACTACGGCTGCCACCACAGACTATACCACTCCTGCTGCCACCACATACTATACCACTCCTGCTGCCACCACAGACTATACCACTCCTTCTGCCACCACAGACTATACCACTCCTGCTGCCACCACAGACTATACCGCTCCTGCTGCTACCACCACAGACTATACCACTCTTGCTGCCACCACAGACTATATCACTCCTGCTGCCACCACAGACTATACCACTCCTGCTGCAACAACAGACCACATCACTCCTGCTGCCACCACAAACTATGCCACTGCTGCCACCACCACACACTATATCACTCCTGCTGCCACCACAGACTATACCACTCCTGCTGAAACCACAGACTATACCACTCCTGCTACCACCACAGACTATACCACTCCTGCTGCCACCACAGACTATGCCACTTCTGCTGCCACTACAGACTATACCACTCCTGCTGCCACCACAGACCATACCACTCCTGCTGCCACAACAGACAATACCACTCCTACCGCCACCACAGACTATACCACTCCTGCTGCCACCAAAGACTATACCACTCCTGCTGCCACCACAGACTATACCACTACTGCTGCCACCACAGACTATACCACGCCTGCCACCACAGACTATACCACTCCTGCTACCACTACAGACAATACCGCTCCTGCTGCCACCACAGATTATACCCCGCCTGTCACCACCAGAGACTATACCACTCCTGCTGCCACCACAGACTATACCACTCCTGCTGCCACCACAGACTATGCCACTCCTGCTGCCACTACAGACTATACCACTCCTGCTGCCACCACACACCATACCACTCCAGCTGCCACAACAGACAATACCACTCCTACCGCCACCACAGACTATACCACTCCAGCTGCCACCAAAGACTATACCACTCCTGCTGCCACCACAGACTATACTACTCCTGCTGCCACTACAGACTATACCACTCCTGCTGGCACCACAGACTATACCAGTCCTGCTGCCACCACAAACAATACCACTCCTGCTGCCACCACAGACAATACAACTCCTGCTGCCACTGCAGACTATACTACTGCTGCTGACACCAAAGACAATACCACTTCAGCTGCCACCACAGACTATACCACTCCTGCTGACACCACAGACTATACCACCCCTTCTGCCACCACAGACTATACCACTCCTTCTGCCACCACAGACTATACCACTCCTGCTGCTACCACCACAGACTATACCACTCCTGCTGCCACCACAGACTACATCACTCCTGCTGCCACCACAGGCTATACCACTCCTGCTACCACAACAGACCATATCACTCCTGCTGCCACCACAAACTATGCCACTGCTGCCACCACCACACACTATATCACTCCTGCTGCCACCACAGACTATACTACTCCTGCTGAAACCACAGACTATGCCACTCCTGCTGCCACCGCAGACTATGCCACTCCTGCTGCCACTACAGACTATACCACTCCTGCTGCCACCACAGACCATACCACTCCTTCTGCCACAACAGACAATACCACTCCTACCGCCACCACAGACTATACCACTCCTGCTGCCACCAAAACTATATACCACTCCTGCTGCCAACACAGAATATACCACTCCTGCTGCCACTACAGACTATACCACTCCTGCTGCCACCACAGGCTATACCACTCCTACTGCCACCACCACACACTATACCACTCCTGCTGCCACAACAGACCATATCACTCCTGCTGCCACCACACACTATGCCACTGCTGCCACCACCACAGACTATATCACTCCTGCTGCCACCACAGACTATACCACTCCTGCTGCCACCACAGACTATAGCACTCCTGCAGCGACCACAGACTATACCACGCTTGTCACCACCACAGACTATACGACTCCTGCTGCCACCACAGACTATACCACTCCTGCTGCCACCACCACAGACTATACCACTCTTGCTGCCACCACAGCCTATATCACTCCTGCTGCCACCACAGTCTATACCACTCCTACTGCCACCAAAGACTATACCACTCATGCTGGCACCACAGACTATACCACTCCTGCCACCACCACAGACTATACCACTCTTGCTGCCACCACAGACTATGCCACGCCTGCCACCACAGACAATACCACTCCTGCTACCACTACAGACTATACCGCTCCTGCTGCCACCACAGACTATACCCCGCCTGTCACCACCACAGACTATACCACTCCTGCTGCCACTACAGACTATACCACTCCTGCTGCCACTACAGACTATAGCACTCCTGCTGGCACCACAGACTATACCACTCCTGCTGCCACCACAGAATATACAACTCCTACTGCCACTACAGACTATACTACTGCTGCTGCCACCAAAGACAATACCACTTCAGCTGTCACCACAGACTATACCACTCCTGCTGCCACCACAGACTATACCACTCCTTCTGCCACCACAGACTATACCACTCCTGCTGCCACCACAGACTATACCGCTCCTGCTGCTACCACCACAGACTATACCACTCTTGCTGCCACCACAGACTATACCACTCCTCCTGCAACAACAGACCACATCACTCCTGCTGCCACCACAAACTATGCCACTGCTGCCACCACCACACACTATATCACTCCTGCTGCCACCACAGACTATACCACTCCTGCTGAAACCACAGACTATACCACTCCTGCTGCCACCAAAGACCATGCCACTCCTGCTGCCACTACAGACTATACCACTCCTGCTGCCACCACAGACCATACCACTCCTTCTGCCACAACAGACAATACCACTCCTACCGCCACCACAGACTATACCACTCCTGCTGCCACCACAGACTATGCCACTCCTGCTGCCACTACAGACTATACCACTCCTGCTGCTACCACAGACCATAACACTCCTTCTGCCACAACAGACAATACCACTCCTACCGCCACCACAGACTATACCACTCCTGCTGCCACCAAAGACTATACCACTCCTGCTGCCACCACAGACTATAGACACTCCTGCAGCCACCACAGACTATACCACGCTTGTCACCACCACAGACTATACCACTCCTGCTGCCACCACAGTCTATACCACTCCTGCTGCCACCAAAGACTATACCACTCTTGCTGGCACCACAGACTACACCACTCCTGCCACCACAGACAATACCACTCCTGCTACCACTACAGACTATACCGCTCCTGCTGCCACCACACATTATGCCACTGCTGCCACCACCACAGACTATATCACTCCTGCTGCCACCACAGACTATACTACTGCTGCTGCCACCACAGACTATACCACTCCTGCTACCACTACAGACAATACCACTCCTGCTGCCACCACAGACTATACCACTCCTGCTGCCACCACAGACTATGCCACTCCTGCTGCAACTACAGACTATACCACTCCTGCTGCCACCACAGACTATGCCACTCCTGCTGCCACCAGAGACTATGCCACTCCTGCTGCCACCACAAACAACACCACGCCTGCCACCACAGACAATCCCACTCCTGCTGCCACTACAGACTATACCACTCCTGCTCCCACCACAGACCATACCACTCCAGCTGCCACAACAGACAATACCCCTCCTACCGCCACCACGGACCATACCACTCCAGCTGCCAACAAAGACTATGCCAATCCTGCTGCGACCACAGACTATACCACTCCTGCTGCCACTACAGACTATACCACTCCTGCTGACACCACAGACTATACCACTCCTGCTGCCACCACAGACAATACCACTCCTGCTGCCACCACAGACTATACAACTCCTGCTGCCACTACAGACTATACTACTGCTGCTGCCACCAAAGACAATACCAATCCGGCTCCCACCACAGACTATACCACTCCTGCTGCCACCACAGACTATACCACTCCTGCTGCCACCACAGACTATACCACGCTTGTCACCACCACAGACTCTACCACTCCTGCTGCCACCAAAGGCAATACCAATCCGGCTGCCACCACAGACTATAACACTCCTGCTGGCACCACAGACTATACCACTCCTCCTGCCACCACAGACAATACCACTCCTGCTGCCACCACAGACTATACAACTCCTGCTGCCACTACAGACTATACTACTGCTGCTGCCACCAAAGACAATACCACTTCGGCTGCCACCACAGACTATACCACTCAAGCTGCCACCACAAACTATACCACTCCTGCTGCCACCACAGACTATACCACTCCTGCTGCCACCACAGACTATACCACACCTGCTGACACCACAGACTATACCACTCCTGCTGCCACCACCACAGACTATACCACTCATTCTGCCACAACAGACAATACCATTCCTTCCGCCACCACAGACTATACCACTCCTACTGCCACCAAAGGCTATACCACTCCTGCTGCCACCACAGACTATACCACTCCTGCTGCCACTACAGACTATACCACTCCTGCTGCCACCACAGACTATACCACTCCTGCTGCCACCACCACAGACTATACCAATCCTGCTGCCACAACAGACCATATCACTCCTGCTGCCACCACAGACTATACCACGCCTGCTGCCACCACAGACTATACCACTCCTGCTGCCACCACAGACAATACCACTCCTGCTGCCACCACAGACTATACCACTCCTGCTGCCACAACGGACTATACCACTCCTGCTGCCACCACAGACTATACCAATCCTGCTGCCACCACAGACTATACCACTCCTGCTGCCACCACAGACTATACCACTCCTGCTGCAACCACAGACTATACCACGCTTGCCACCACCCCAGACTATACCACTCGTTTTGCCACAACAGACTATACCACTCCTGCTGCCACTAAAGAACCATACCACTCCTGCTGCCACTACTGACTATACCACTCCTGCTGCCACTACAGACTATACCACTCCTGCCACCACCACAGACTATACCACTCCTGCCACCACCACAGACTATACCGTTCTTGCCGCCACCACAGAATATACCACTCCTGCTGCCAGCACAAACTATACCACTTCTCCCACCACCACAGACTATACCACTCCTTCCACCACCACAGATTATACCACTCCATCCACCACCAGAGACTATATCACTCCTGCTGCACCACCACCACAGACTATACCACCCCTGTCATCACCACAAACTAAACCACTCCTGCCACCACCACAGACTATACCACTACTGCTGCTATCACCACAAACTATACCACTCCTTCCACCACCACAGACTACACCACTCCTGCTGCTACCACCACAAACTATCCCACTCCTGCTGCCACGACAGATGCCCCACTGGACTCCTAGAAGCGAGTTCACAGACCAGGTCATTACATGTTTTTCTTCCATTATAGAGACCTGCACCAACACACCTGCACGGGACATCAATGATTACTGGCGACTATGTCTACTTGCCATTATCGGTCATCTCACCACCCAACTTAACTGATCCACTCTGGAAGCCTGTACTCCACAGTTCATTCTCCAAGGCTTCATTGATAAACTGACATTTGACTTCTGGTAAAGAATCAAAGAAGAATATGAACCACCGTCACCCACACCAGAACTACACGTCTGGACGCCAGGGATATGTGTCATGTTATCCTCCATACTCCGCCCGCCTCCACTACCACTGGTTGCCGCTCCTTCAGCACACCAGACTGACCAGCCTCGCTGCTCTCCCACACGTCAACACTCGTTTTGTGCCCGGACACCGTCGTCTTTCTCTTGACTACTAAAATTTAATTGTGTATTAATCACCCAAAGAATAGTACCCCAGATAATCTAGTTTTGCTAATTATGCCAATTAGTCTGAGAACACTTAATCAGAATTTCATA
Source organism: Homarus gammarus (assembly GCA_958450375.1). Classification (NCBI taxonomy): domain Eukaryota; kingdom Metazoa; phylum Arthropoda; class Malacostraca; order Decapoda; family Nephropidae; genus Homarus; species Homarus gammarus. Next base: position 181,675 of record CAUDMG010001784.1, read on the forward strand.
ATCTTTGTCCACAGATCCTTTATCTGTACGCCGATGAAACAAACCAAGATTTAGAGAAAATTTGATTTTTGGGACCAAAATTTAATTTTCTTCAGAATCTCGGTATAGGTCGTTCGTCCTCGACACGTTGATAAAGGATCTGTGGTCGACAGGAAAGTTGTTTTAGTATTTTATAATGCATAATGGTTTATGAACAAGGGAGAGAAAAAATTTTAAATGTATTATGAAAAAGGTTATATTTATATAGATAATGCAATATATTACAAACACAGTAAAAACATTTTCTTTAGTAAACATTTTAGATATTAGAACACTTGTAGATAAACCATTATATTGTAGGTAAACCATTATATTGTAGGTAAACCACTATATTGTTTATATATATATATATGCCAAATAGGATCTTTAATAATGGTAGACCAATCTATTCCGAGATACTAAAGAACAAATTTTCATCAAAATAAAATTTACATTATTACACAAATAGAAAACAATTTTATTGTCAAGTTACCCGAGTACAGTGGAGTCCCAGCTCCCCCGAACAGCATACACAAGGGATGGGGTTAGACCTCTGGTCGCCCCTGAACAGAGACCCTGAAAACTTAAGTCCACTGGCTTCCGCGAGTCCCCACGACTAGTCAAGCCAGGCGATATATGTTCCTTAGAGCAGTGTTTTTCAAACTTTTTTTACTGCGACCCCACAGCCAGAACAACAATTTGAATTGCGACCCATTAAACCTAAGTGTAATGATATGAAATGCGCAAAGCGGATGACATGAGAGGTAAAGAAAGAATCAGGAAATGCTCTCCTTGCAGTCGCTTCCTAGACTGTGGAGTGTACTTTACAATAACCAAGCCTAAATTATGGTGCATTTATTTTATTTTATTATTTATTTTCGCGACCCATTTTATTTTTTTTCTTATTTATTTTCGCGACCCATTTATATTTTGCGACCCAATTTATTTATTTCGCGACCCACTGAAGGGTCGGGACCCATAGTTTGAAAACCCCTGCCTTAGAGGATAAGGATTTTAGAACATTGAGGATGAGGTCTCTCACGCCCGCCCTTGACGTGGGGTAGAGTCCTACTAAGAAACATAAAAACCTTTATCTCAAACTCCTACAGTAATAACACCAGACATATTAACATAATACCAACATGAAACATAAACCAATAAGACATAAACAAATAACAACAGAATATAATACAGACAAAACCCTAATATAAATGAAAGGGTTCTCTTACCGATGCCCTCAGGCTGAGGGAAGGAAGTCTTGAGACCACTCCATTCACCTTCCCAGAGCTCATCACCTCTCTTCCGTGTTACTTTACTTTTTCTTTTATCCTCTTCACCAAATGATCGACTCGTTAGCCGCTTGGGCGATCGGTCACGTCTCTGTAACACAAAACTTTGACAAGGCACAAGCAAACAACCCCAAACCAAACCATCACCAATTTTCCCATCAACTTGGCCCCTGATTGGCTGAACATTCCCGCCAGGCTCTGGGATGAAGGACGTACAGGGTATAAAAACAGTGCGAGGTGGCAGGTTGACAGCAGGAGTGACACCGATCTATGACAAGCTACAACTGTAAACATGGTTTGTTATTTTAGATATACTTTACGGACACGCAACAGATTCCTTAGTTGGTATCCATTTACAGACCATTATTTTGTATGAAAAAAAACATCCATATGATTTATTTTTCTATATTGTCATGTGAATATTGATTATACTTTGGTTATATAAAAAAAAATAATTAGTTGTCTCGTTCTACTAGTCGTAACAACAAAGTTGTATGTGTCTTGTATAATCTAACCTAGCTTTACTTAATTTATCCCTAAGAGTTTTCGAGTGCTGATGCTGGTGGCGTGTGTGGCGGTGGCGTTGACTGACAACCCACCACCACCACCACCGTCCTCTGACTGTACAGCTTTCTGTCCCAATCCAGACCCGTTCCCTGGAGCCCTTGACTATATCTGCTGTGATCGTGGGTATTCTTTTTATTAATACTTTACTTCTTAGTGAGTTATTGTGGATAGTATTTCTTTGTTTTAACTAGTGTCTTTACGTAAAATGGACTTCTCTCTCCAAATAAACCGTTTGGTGGAGATTTTATAACCAGTGGACCCTCTCCTCGTTATAGTGTTTCTTCCTCTATTGTCCATTAAATGGGGGATTCGATGATGCAAAATTTATCCATGGTCCAATAAAAGCCAATTCTTCGGGTAAACGTTATGGCTAATGCTAAGTAATTTTTTCACAGCTCATCCTGGTAGATGCCCACGTATACGCCCACTTTGTCCGTTCTCCTTTCCTGGTATCCCGGTATGTTTTAAAGAGTCTTCTGAATATCTTGTCTGTCTCCTCCTTGACGCTACCTGTCCATTACAGAGTGGACATAACCGCTAATATGTTAACGACTGCGGTCTTGATCGTTATTTTAACTACTCTTACACTCTACTTTACTCGACAAACTTTTTATTATTACAGGCGTGCAGGAAAGATTACGACTGTCCGTTCCACGAGAAATGTTGTGAAGACGCTTGTTTGGATGTCAAGGTGTGCAAACTAGCCCTACACTGAGCCAAGAAAGACAATAAACACTTACTAAACATGGAGGAAGGAATTTGTTGTTACAGAATAACTAGAAGAGAGGGAAGGATAACTTGCCATTGACTGATCGAAGAAAGAAATGATGGAACATTATTCACTTCCTTTATAATTGTTGACCTTTTACACGTAAATCTGTCTTTGACCTAGTTTAATACTTTATTGTTTGTTTCACCATCCTACTAATGCCTCTCGACACAATAAAGACGTGGAACAAAACTCTTCTTTTTATGTATCCTATATCATCTTTTAAGCGTCTCAAAACATATAGAGAAATAGAACAGGTCTTTATGTATTCTATTTCGTAATTAAGGAAGTTGTATCATTACGTAGGAGGTACTGTACCGTCTGTCATGTTACCCCGTGTGTCTACTGGTTTGTGATGGTGTAGATACTTGTAATACCGACTGTAAATGAACCGTACCATTACTAATTTAACCAGACCTAGCCTAGTGTAACAACCCAATCTAACCTCGCATAGCCTAATGTAACCTAGCCTAGTCTAATTCACTTGAATGGAACTCGACATCAATGTAGGTATAAAGTTATGTTATGATAGTGAATTAATCATCAACGAATGGCAAAAATAATTGTTACCATAAGGCAAAAATAAACTAAATATGATAATCTAACAATAATGACCGTTAATTGACCTAGTCTGATTGTATATATCAACCGGCATAAATTAATTTCAAGAGTCGCATGCTTCTGTCCAAGGACTCCCGGAGCTCGCCAAGCTGTGAATGGGTACCTAACCTAACAAGTGGGAGTAAAGGTGTTCAAATGGTGTGTCCGTAATGTTGCCTCCCTGTGTGCTGAATGTTTAGTGTACAGTATGCTGTATCCCCACCGCCTCTGACTTGATATTATACTCCTGTATTAAAAATAACCAAAATAACAGATGATAATGAAGATGTTGGCAATGATAATAAATTACTAACGAATATGATGAAATACGAAAATGAAGGTCACGTCAAAAACATGGCTCACACAACACAAACGGACCCAATACCACCCAAAAACACAAACGCCATTAAATCAAACCTTAAACAATCGCCATACAAGCAGAGCAGACAAACCCACAAGCGAGACAACAAATGTTCCTAAGATATTGGGGGAAGAGAACACATATCACTCCAGGAAAATTTAACGAAAGTATTTGGTGACGCACTTCGCAGAGGTCGAGCCAATCATTCTTAGGATGGGAGGTGCTGGTGGTAGAGTGGTACCGCTCTTGCCTTCGCTAGCGAGGTGTCACGGGTTCGATTCCCGGGCCGGTGGCAGTTGTTTGGACATACTTCCTAGCCCTATTAGTCCCTGTTCACCTAGCAGTAAAGTAGGTACCTGGTGTAAATCGAAAGTTGCGAATTCGTATTCAGGGACAAGTTGCTGGAGCTTCCAATAACTTGATGACACAAACCATTGACTCTTCAGGCTTCTATGCCCTTGACTCTTCAGGTTTCTACTCCCTTAACTCATGAAACATAAAGGCAAGCATGAACTTAGCATGCTTCTCTGTTGGGCACTGTAAACGCTTCTGCGCTTCACCTTACACAAGGATGTAGGGGAGTGCCCAATAAAAAAAAAAAAAAAAAAAAAAATCCTAGGATGAACGTAGAGCATCGTTAGTACCAGAGTTGAACACCAGGAGAGGTCTCGTTCATTCAAACTGGATTTAGTTTGTGTTTTTTTCTGTATGTGTTATTGTACCTTAAGTTATTTAAATATAAATTATTTCTGGTATATACGAGAATGACATCGTAGTTCATACTGAGAAAAGTAAAAATTATGGTTTCATTTTTGTAATATGTACGAGATTAATGACGACAATGATCCTGTGGTGTATACGAGGACGCTAATGACGTTGATCCTGAGAAACGATTAAAAAATAAGGTCCTTTTATCTCTACTTTAATGTGTTGAGGGCGTTCAAGATGTGTTGATGCCGTTGAAGATGTGTTGACGGCGCTGAAGATGTATTGACGGCGCTGAAGATGTGTTGACGGCGTTGAAGATGTGTTGATGGCGTTGAAGATGTGTTGATGATGTGTTGACGGCGTTGAAGATTGTTGACGCGTTGATATTCCACTGGCAACGTTAGTTATGCATTTGCAGCGTGGATTATGCGATGAGAGAGAATAATCCAATACATTTCAGAATGGGGAAATAGGCAGAGGAGGAGAAAACAAGAGAGGTATCGAGAAGGGTTGAAGGAGAAGGGGGGAGGGAGGGGAGAGAAAGGGGGGGTAAGAAAAAATGGGAAAATCCGTAAGTTTAATGGGACTGTCACAGGTGCCCCACCCCCCCCCCCCCCACCCCCCGCCGAAAATAACCAAACACAGGTTTATTCGGTAGCAGGAGAAAACGGCCCAAACCAAAACGGGCCCACCGTATGACCAAAACGGCCACACCGTATGACCACAACGGTCCCACCCTATGACCAAAACGACCCAACCGTATGACCAAAACGGCCCCACCCTGTGACCATAACGGCCCCACCCTGTGACCAAAACGACCCCACCGTGTGACCAAAACGGCCCCACCATGTGACCAAAATGGCCCCACCCTGTGATCAAAACGACCCCACTGTGTGACCAAAACGGCCCCACCGTGTGACCAAAACGGCCCCACCCTGTGACCAAAACGGCCCCACCCTGTGACCAAAACAGCCCCACCCTGTGACCAAAACGGCCTAGCTCTAACCTAACCTAACCAGAAGTGGCAACTGTCAAATATAAACGATGTAAATATTGGACCAAACAACCAGTTGCCACTTCTGGTTTGGTTTGGTTAGGTTAGGTTAGGTTAGGCCGTTTTGGTCACAGAGTGGGGCCATTCTGGTTTGGGCTTTTTTAGATTGGGGCCGTTTTGTCTTGAAACCCACTGGCCACCCTCCCTCGGCCTGGCCACCTCTAGTTTGGGTGGGTGGCCATCAGGGTAAATAAAGGTAAATGTATCAAGTTGCATTATATGAAGCCTGATGGAGCATCTCTATTATCTAATGTTGATACGAATAAACCACAAACCAAGACAATAACACACACACACACACATCCGAAAACAGCCAATCAGAGAGCTGCGCAGGAGAACCTGGCGCCTATATAAGGGGGGTGAGAAGGACCAGGGAGTCACACTTGGCTCGTCAACCTTGTCGTCTACACTACTTCTCCAACGTCTCTTGTCATCTATAATGGTTAGTGATAACATGACGTTGGTTATTTGTTTTGTTGTGCTTGGGTCTTGTACATTTAGTTATAATGTGTATTTCGTGTACTGTGATGTTACTTGAGTTAATGTAAGGGGTACCCACAGCTGCGCATCTTGGTAGTGATGATTGTCGTGACAGTGGTTCATGGCAATAGTTTCAGTCATCCTTCAACTCCCAGTTGTGTCTACTGGTGCAATTTCCCAGAGGATGTCAACGCTGGTGCTAGCTACTGCTGCATTAATTCAAACCAAATGATTGTCGAAAATACAAGTCTAGGTTAGTGTTTATTATCGATTTTTATTCATTGGTATATGACTATACAATTTGATTAGCTTATTTTTCTGAAATAAGTTATTTAGAGCAGATATTAACTTTAAATCATTTTTCATCAGAACCCCACCCAGGTAGATGTATAAAGCATATCACGTGCGCAAGGTTCGCCACTCAAGGGCTCGTCGGCCCTCCTATCGTAAGTTGTCTTTCTTTTTTTTTTCTTGCACATGAAACTCTTTTGTAAATTAATGAATATTCAACTGAACGTCAATGTCTATAAATCTGAAGGTTTCTTGAATAAATCCGAAGGCGCTAAATTGTTTTTGTACAAAATCAAACTAAATTCACTTTAATATTAAGTTGTCTAGTTTTCTTATGAAATGTTTAGATAATCGCGAATAATTTCTCTTTTTTTTTTTCAGTAAATAAAGTAGTAATTTTTACTATATTCAACATGTCTCTCACACCTGAACAGAGATGCGGTCATGATGACTATTGTCCCTACCACGAAAAATGCTGCTATGACGCTTGTCTGAAGCACCACACCTGTAAAGCTCCTCTTCCCCATTAACTCCTTGCACAAGATCACACCGAATGTTCCACCCGCTGCATTCTCGGCGTCACACCTACAACAATTATCATATAAACAACGCCAGTACGAGCGCTCGCCAGCACCAGACGTTCCACCCCACCCGCTAATGCAGTTCTCGAGGAAGTTCTTTTGGGGCAGAAGGTCGAGGCGAGACCGATGGAACACTGTCTCAAAATGGGACTTGTATCTGGAACGCGATCCACTGGAGTACCACCAAATGTTACACTTGTCTTATGTGAACTGTGTATTATTATTGTTGTGTATTGGTGCTCTTAGAGATTGTTATATTCGCTGTTCATTAGAGGAGTTTATCTTGCAATAAAGTTGTTGCCTTCAGTTCAAAAGTTTCAATTCCACGAACACATATTATGAGCGGCATTGAATCCTGAAATCAATGTTATGGCTGGGAGTTGTAGATCAGCTAATAAGGTATCGACGAAACCTGTCTGGTTTTGCCCAGGCATGTATCCAGACAAGTGTCCAGGTTTATGTCCAGGCTGGGGAATAATACCTTGCCATGACACTACTCCCTAAAACATTTATTAACGGGTGCAACAACCATAACGCTACGGGTTCCTCCTTCAGTTTTACGGTAATGTTGTGACATTGATAAAAAAAACTGATCAACTAGTACACAAAAATAATTACATGTACTCGCTTCTGAATAAAGAGAAGACTTCTGTGGAACGGTTACTATCTCTATAGCATTATATTCGTAACGGCTTACAGACAGAGTCGGCTGTTTTTCACATGATGTAAGATTATAACACTGACGGTCATTTGCTTTAGTTTGTATTTTAACGCTTAATTCCGGATTTCCCGAAGACTAGACACGTTATATTTACCCAGAGGTTTAATTAATGTAATTCTACTAAGGCAGGGGTTCTCAACCAGGGGGGAATTTCCCCCCTCAGGTTTTCAGGGGGGGGGGGGGAGGAAACTGATACTAATATGAAAAAAATAAAGGATTTTCAGTATTTGGAATGCCCTTTTTGAGGCAGACAATCTTTGAAAGGAGGGGGAATGACATGGTGAAAGGGGTGCATGGGGCAAACAAGTTTGAGAACCTCTGTACTAGGGGTTTAAGCCAAATTAGGTTAGTTTTTATTACAGGAAGAAACTGGAGTACTGTACAGCCTAAAGACAAGAACAGGTCCATGGTCAGTTGGTTGTCATCTTTCCTGTGACCCGGGTTTAGTTCGGCTCACACCGAGTGTACTGCGAGTGCAGGTCACGTCTGCCTAAACAAGCTTACCTGCAGGTAGGACGAGGGGTGCAATTTTTAACTGGGGACTTTGGTTTGTGTGCGTGGGACATGACACATTCACCGTCTAAAAAACACGATTCCCTTGACCTTAATATGGTGGTGGTAGTCCATTGAGAACGATGACTAAGTTAGTAATTTTTGTTTCACTATGAAAATTCACTTAATATAACGGAATGAGAGATATTGACGTCACTCCAGTTAATGACAGGTAAAGTGTTCCTGCTATTGGGGACTTCGAATAGAGGTCAACACGCAGTCCTATAGAGTAAGGTCTACAAAATTAACTTAGGCCTACAGTATTAACTTAGGCCGACAGTATTAACTTAGGCCTTCAATATTAAGTTATACCTAAAGTATTTAATTAGGCCTAAAGTATTGACTAAGGCCTACGGTATAAATTTAGACCTACAATATTTAATTAGGCCTACAGTATTAACTTAAGCTTGCAATATAAACAGGCCTATATCACTTTCCTTAGGTCCACATCTGTGACGTATTCATTGTCGCCTTAAATATTTATTTTAATGTAATATGTAACAAAATGGTCGAAATATGAGTATTTTATATTTATCAATTCACCTAACATAACCTACCTTAACCTAACATAACAAATCCTAACATAACGTATCCTAACCTAACCTAACCACCAACACCGCCTTAATATACGTCTCGGGATCATGTAAGGCTATCAAGGTTTTAATTGGTTATTATGTCTAGTACCTTCACACACACCTTTCATGGGCTGATGAGACTGCTGACGTGAGCAACACAGAACGATTTATGTCTGGTCATATTCGTGGTGTGCAGAGAACTATATCCGTCAGCCAGCTACGTCCACTGTCGTAGTCACACCCTAACTCGGACTATATCCCATTGTGTTGTACTTCATCACCACCACGTCTCCAGACTATACCACTCCTGCTGCCACTACAGACTATACCACTCCTGCCACCACCACAAACTATACCACTCCTTCCACCACCACAGACTATACCACTCCTTCCACCACCACGGACTATACCACTTCTGCTGCCACCACAGACTATACCACTTCTGCTGCCACTACAGACGATACCACTCCTGCTGCCACCACAGACTATACCGCTCCTGCTGCCACCACAGACTATACCACTCCTGCTGCCACCACAGACAATACCACTCCTGCTGCCACCACAGACAATACCACTCCTGCTACCACTACAGACTGCACCATTCCTGCTGCCACCAAAGACTATACCACTCCTGCTGCCACAAAAGACTACACCACTCCTGCTCCCACCAAAGTCTATACCACTCCTGTTGCCACCACAGAGTATACCACTCCTGCCGCCACCACCACAGACTATACCACTCCTGCCACCACATACTATACCACTCCTGCCACCACAGACTACACCATTCCTGCTGCCACTACAGACTATGCCAGTCCTGCTGCCACAACAGACTACATCACTCCTGCTGCCATCATAGACTATACCATTCCTGCCACCACAACAGACTATACCACTCCTGCTGCCACCACAGACAATACCACTCCTGCCGCCACCACAGACTATACCACTCCTGCCACCACCACAGACTATACCACTCCTGCCATCACCACAGACTAAACCACTCCTTCCACCACCACAGACTATACTGTTCTTGCCACCACCACAGACTATACCACTCCTGCCGCCACCACCACAGACTATACCACTCCTGCTGCTACGACCACCATAGACTATACCACTCCTGCCACAACCACAGACTATACCACTCCTGCTGCCAGCACGAACTATACCACTTCTCCCACCACCACAGACTATACCGCTCCTGCTGCCACCACCACAAACTATACCATTCCTGCTGGCACCACAGACTGCACGACTCCTGCTGCCACCAAAGACTATACCACTCCTGCTGCCACCACAGACTGCACCACTCCTGCTGCCACTATAGACTATGCCAGTCCTGGTGCCACCACAGACTATACCACTCCTGCCACCACCACAGACTATACCACTCCTACCATCACCACAGACTAAACCACTCCTTCCACCACCACAGACTATACTGTTCTTGCCACCATCACAGACTATACCACTCCTGCCGCCACCACCACAGATTATACCACTCCTGCTGTTACCACCACCATAGAATATACCACTCCTGCTGCCACCACAGACTGCACCACTCCTGCTGCCACTATAGACTATACCACTCCTGCTGCTACCACCACAGACTATGCCACTCCTGCCACCACCACAGACTATACCACTCCTGCCACCACCACAGACTATACCATTCCTGCCTCCATCACAGACTATACCACTCCTACTGCCAGCACAAACTATACCACTTCTCCCACCACCACTGAGTATACCACTCCTTCCACCACCACAGACTATACCACTCCTTCCACCACCACAGATTATACCACTCCTGCTGCTACCACCACCACAGACTATACCACTCCTCCCATCACCACAGAGTAAACCACTCCTGCCACCACCACAGACTTTACCACTCCTGCTGCTACCACCACAAACTATACCGCTCCTGCTGCCACCACAGATGCCCCACTGGACTCCTAGAAGCGAGTTCATAGACCAGGTCATTACATGTTTTTCTGCCATATAGAGACCTGCACCAACACACCTGCACCGGACATCAATGATTACCGGCGACTATGTCTACTTGCCATTATCGGTCATCTCACCACCCAACTTAACTGATCCACTCTGGAAGCCTGTACTCCACAGTTCATTCTCCAAGGCTTCATTGATAAACTGACACTTGACATCTGGTAAAGAATGAAAGAAGAATATGAACCACCGTCACCCACACCAGAACTACACGTCCGGACGCCAGGGATATGTGTCATGTTATCCTCCATACACCGCCCGCCTCCACTACCACTGGTTGCCGCTCCTTCAGCACACCAGACTGACCAGCCTCGCTGCTCTCCCACACGTCAACACTTGTTTGGTGCCAGGACACCGTCGTCTTTCTCTTGACTACTAAAATATAATTGTGTATTAATCACTCAAAGAATAGTACGCTCGATAATCTAGTTTTGCTAATTATGCCAATTAGTCTGAGAACACTTAATCAGAATTTCATAATCTTTGTCCACAGATCCTTTGTCTGTACGCCGATGAAACAAACCAAGATTTAGAGAAAATTTGATTTTTTGGACCAAAATTTAATTTTCTTCAGAACCTCGGTATACGTCGTTCGTCCTCGACACGTTGATTAAGGATCTGTGGTCGACAGGAAAGTTGTTTTAGTATTTTATAATGCATAATGGTTTATAAACAAAGGAGAGAATATACTTTAAATGTATTATGAAAAAGGTTATATTTATATAACATTCTCTTTAGTAAACATTTTAGATATTAGTACACTTGTAGATGAACCATTATATTGTAGGTAAACCATTATATTGTATATATATGCCAAATAGGATCTTTAATAATGGTAGACCAATCTATTCCGAGATGCTAAAGAACAAATTTTCATCAAAATAAAATTTACATTATTACACAAATAGAAAACAATTTTATTGTCAAGTTACCCGAGTACAGTGGAGTCCCAGCTCCCCCGAACAGCAGACACAAGGGATGGGGTTAGACCTCTGGTCGCCCCTGAACACAGACCCTGAAAACTTAAGTCCACTGGCTTCCGCGAGTCCCCACGACTAGTCAAGCCAGGCGATATATGTTCCTTAGAGCAGTGTTTTTCAAACTTTTTTTACTGCGACCCCACAGCCAGAACAACAATTTGAATTGCGACCCATTAAACCTAAGTGTAATGATATGAAATGCGCAAAGCGGATGACATGAGAGGTAAAGAAAGAATCAGGAAATGCTCTCCTTGCAGTCGCTTCCTAGACTGTGGAGTGTACGTTACAATAACCAAGCCTAAATTATGGTGCATTTATTTTATTTTCTTATTTATTTTCGCGACCCATTTTATTTTTTTTCTTATTTATTTTCGCTACCCATTTTTATTTTGCGACCCAATTTATTTATTTCGCGACCCACTGAAGGGCCGGGACCCATAGTTTGAAAACCCCTGCCTTAGAGGATAAGGATTTTAGAACATTGAGGATGAGGTCTCTCACGCCCGCCCTTGACGTGGGGTAGAGTCCTACTAAGAAACATAAAAACCTTTATCTCAAACTCCTACAGTAATAACACCAGACATATTAACATAATACCAACATGAAACATAAACCAATAAGACATAAACAAATAACAACAGAATATAATACAGACAAAACCCTAATAAAAATGAAAGGGTTCTCTTACCGATGCCCTCAGGCTGAGGGAAGGAAGTCTTGAGACCACTCCATTCACCTTCCCAGATCTCATCACCTCTCTTCCGTGTTACTTTACTTTTTCTTTTATCCTCTTCACCAAATGATCGACTCGTTAGCCGCTTGGGCGATCGGTCACGTCTCTGTAACACAAAACTTTGACAAGGAACAAGCAAACAACCCCAAACCAAACCATCACCAATTTTCCCATCAACTTGGCCCCTGATTGGCTGAACATTCCCGCCAGGCTCTGGGATGAAGGACGTACAGGGTATAAAAACAGTGCGAGGTGGCAGGTTGACAGCAGGAGTGACACCGGTCTATGACAAGCTACAACTGTAAACATGGTTTGTTATTTTAGATATACTTTACGGACACGCAACAGATTCCTTAGTTGGCACCCATTTACAGACCATTCTTTTGTATGAAAAAAAACATCCATATGATATATTCTCCTATATTGTTATGTGAATACTGATTATGCTTTGGTTATATAAAAAAAAATAAGTAGTTGTCTCGTTCCACTAGTCGAAACAACAAAGTTGTATGTGTCTTGCATAATCTAACCTAGCTTTACTTAATTTATCCTTAGGAGTTTTCGAGTGCTGATGCTGGTGGCGTGTGTGGCGGTGGCGTTGACTGACAACCCACTACCACCACCACCGTCCTCTGACTGTACAGCTTTCTGTCCCAGTCCAGACCCGTTCCCTGGCGCCCCTGACTATATCTGCTGTGATCGGGAGTACTCTTTTTATTAATACTCGACTTCAAAGTGAGTTATTGTGGATAGTATTTCTTTATTTTAACTAGTGTCTTTCCGTAAAATGGACTTCTCTTTCCAAATAAACCGTTTGGTGGAGATTTTATAACTAATGGACCCTCCCCTCGTTAGTCTTTCTTCCTCTAATGTTCATTAAATGGGGGATTCGATGATGCAAAATTTATCCAGGGTCCAATAAAAGACAATTCTTGGGGTAAACGTTATGGCTAATGTGAAGTAATTTTTTCACAGCTCATCCTGGTAGATGCCCACGTATACGCCCACTTTGTCCGTTCTCCTTTACTGGTATCCCGGTATGTTTAAAGAGTCTGTCTCCTCCTTGACGCTACCTGTCCATTACAGAGTGGACATAACCGCGAATATGTTAACGACTGTGGTCTTGATCGTTATTTTTATTACTCTTACACTCTACTTTACTCGACAAACTCTTTATTATTACAGGCGTGCAGGAAAGATTACGACTGTCCGTTCCACGAGAAATGTTGTGAAGACGCTTGTCTGGATGTCAAGGTGTGCAAACTAGCCCTACACTGAGCCAAGAAAGTCAATAAACACCTACTAAACATGGAGGAAGGAATTTGTTGTTACAGAATAACTAGAAGAGTGGGAAGAATAACTTGCCATTGACTGATCGAAGAAAGAAATGATGGAACATTATTCACTTCCTTTATAATTGTTGACCTTTTACACGTAAATCTGTCTTTGACCTGGGTTAATATTTTATTGTTTATTTCACCATCCTACTAATGCCTCTCGACACAATAAAGACGTGGAACAAAACTCTCCTCTTTATGGATCCTATACCATCTATTAAGCGTCTCATAACATATAGAGAAATAGAACAGGTCTTTATGTATTCTATTTCGTAATTAAGGAAGTTGTATCATTACGTAGGAGGTACTGTACCGTCTGTCATGTTACCCCGTGTGCCTACTGGTTTGTGATGTTGTAGATACTTGTAATACTGACTGTAAATGAACCGTATCATTACTAATTTAACCAGACCTAGCCTAGTGTAACAACCCAATCTAACCTCGCATAGCCTAATGTAACCTAGCCTAGTCTAATTCACTTGAATGGAACTCGACCTCAATGTAGGTATGAAGTTATGTTATGATAGTGAATTAATTATCAACGAACGGCAAAAATAGTTGTTACCATAAGGCAAAAATAAACTAAATATGATAATCTAATAATAATGACCGTTAATTGGCCCAGTCTGATTGTATATATTAACCGGCATAAATTAATTTCAAGAGTCGCATGCTTCTGTCCAAGGCCCCCAAGAGCTCGCCAAGCTGTGAATGGGTACCTAGCCTTACAAGTGGGAGTAAAAGTGTTCAAATGGTGTGTCTGTAATGTTGCCTCCCTGTGTGCTGAATGTTTAGTATACAGTATGCTGTATCCCCACGCCTCTGACTATATATTATTCTCCTGTATTAAAAATAACCAAAATAACAGATGATAATGAAGATGTTGGCAATGATAATAAATTACTAACGAATATGATGAAATACGAAAATTAAGGTCACGTCAAAAACATGGCTCATAAAACACAACAAAGGGACCCAAAAAAACAAACGCCATTAAATCAAACCTTAAACAATCGCCATACAAGCAGAGCAGACAAACCCACAAGCGAGACAACAAATGTTCCTAAGATATTGGAGGAAGAGAACACATATCACTCCAGGAAAATTTAACGAAAGTATTTAGTGACGCACTTCGCAGAGGTCGAGCCAATCTTTCTTGGGATGGGAGGTGCTGGTGGTAGAGTGGTACCGCTCTTCCCTTCGCAAGCGAAGTGTCACGGCTTCGATTCCCGGGCCGGTGGAAGTTGTTTGGACATGCTTCTTAGCCCCCATTAGTCCCTGTTCACCTAGCAGCAAATTAGGTACCTGGTGTAAATCGAAACTTGCGAATTCGTATTCAAGGACAAGTTGTTGGAGCTTCTAATAACTTGAAACAAACCATTGACGCTTCAGGCTTCTATGCCCTTGAATCTTCAGGCTTCTCCTCCCTTAACTCCTGAGACATAAAGGCAAGCATGAACTTAGCATGCTTCCCTCTTGGGCACTGTAAATGCTTCTGCGCTTCACCTTACACAAGGATGTAGGGGAGTGCCCAATAAAAAAAAAAAAAAAAACCTAGGATGAACGTAGAGCATCGTTAGTACCAGAGTTGAACACCAGGAGAGGTCTCGTTCATTCAAGCTGGATTTAGTTTGTGTTTTATGTATGTGTGTTATTGTGCCTTAAGTTAATTAAATATAAATCATTTATAATATATATGAGAATAACGTCGTAGTTCATACTGAGAAAAGTAAAAATTATGGTTTCATTTTTGTAATATGTACGATATTAATGACGACAATGATCCTGTGGTGTATACGAGGACGCTAATGACGTTGATCTTAAGAAAAGATTAAAAAATAAGGACCTTTCATCTCTACATTAATGTACCGAGTGCGTTGAGGGCGTTCAAGATGTGTTGACGCCGTTGAAGATGTGTTGACGGTGTTGAAGATGTGTTGACGGCGTTGAAGTTGTGTTGACGGCGCTAAAGATGTGTTAATGGCGTTGAAGATGTGTTGATGGCGTTGAAGATGTGTTGACGGCGTTGAAGATTGTTGACGCGTTGATATTCCACTGGCAACGTTAGTTATGCATTTGCAGCGTGGATTATGCGATGAGAGAGAATAATCCAATACATTTCAGAATGGGGAAATAGGCAGAGGAGGAGAAAACAAGAGAGGTATGGAGAAGGGTTGAAGGAGAAGGGGGGAGGGAAGGAGAGAAAGGGGGGTAAGAAAAAATGGGAAAATCCATAAGTTCAATGGGACTTTCACCGGTGCCCCCCCCCCCCCCCCCGCCGAAAATAACCAAACACAGGTTTATTAGGTAGCAGGAGAAAACGGCCCAAACCAAAACAGCCCCACAGTATGACCAAAACGGCCCCACCATATGACCACAACGGTCCCACCCTGTGACCAAAATGACCCCACCGTATGACCAAAACGGCCCCACCCTGTGACCAAAACGGCCCCACCCTGTGACCATAACGGCCCCACCCTGTGAACAAAACGGCCCTACCGTGTGACCAAAACGGCCCCACCCTGTGACCAAAACGACCCCGCCCTGTGACCAAAACCGCCCCACCCTGTGACCAAAACGGCCCCACCCTGTGACCAAAACGGCCCCACCCTGTGACCAAACGGCCAAACTCTAACCTAACCTAACCAGAAGTGGCAACTGTCAAATATAAACGATGTAAATATTGGACCAAACAACCAGTTGCCACTTCTGGTTTGGTTTGGTTAGGTTAGGTTAGGTTAGGCCGTTTTGGTCACAGAGTGGGGCCATTCTGGTTTGGGCTTTTTTAGATTGGGGCCGTTTTGTCTTGAAACCCACTGGCCACCCTCCCTCGGCCTGGCCACCTCTAGTTTGGGTGGGTGGCCATCAGGGTAAATAAAGGTAAATGTATCAAGTTGCATTATATGAAGCCTGATGGAGCATCTCTATTATCTAATGTTGATACGAATAAACCACAAACCAAGACAATAACACACACACACACACATCCGAAAACAGCCAATCAGAGAGCTGCGCAGGAGAACCTGGCGCCTATATAAGGGGGGTGAGAAGGACCAGGGAGTACGGGGGCGCTTGTGGTAGAAGCGGTACCGCTCTTGCCTCGCAAGCAAGATGTCACGGGTTCGATTCCCGGGCAAGCGGAAGTTGTTTGGACACTCTTCCTAGCCCCCGTGGTCCCTGTTCACCTAGCAGTAAAGTAGGTACCTGTTGTAAATCGAAAGGTTGCGAATTCGTATTCAGGGAAAGTTGTTGGAGCTTCTAAACTTGAACCAGGGAGTCACACTTGGCTCGTCAACCTTGTCGTCTACACTACTTCTCCAACGTCTCTTGTCATCTATAATGGTTAGTGATAACATGACGTTGGTTATTTGTTTTGTTGTGCTTGGGTCTTGTACATTTAGTTATAATGTGTATTTCGTGTACTGTGATGTTACTTGAGTTAATGTAAGGGGTACCCACAGCTGCGCATCTTGGTAGTGATGATTGTCGTGACAGTGGTTCATGGCAATAGTTTCAGTCATCCTTCAACTCCCAGTTGTGTCTACTGGTGCAATTTCCCAGAGGATGTCAACGCTGGTGCTAGCTACTGCTGCATTAATTCAAACCAAATGATTGTCGAAAATACAAGTCTAGGTTAGTGTTATTATAAATTTCTATACACTGGTATATGACTATACAATTTGACTAACTTATTTTTCTGAAATATACTTATTTAGCGCAGATATTAACTTTAAATCATTTTTCAACAGAACCCCACCCAGGTAGATGTATAAAGCATATCACGTGCGCAAGGTTCGCCACTCAAGGGCTCGTCGGCCCTCCTATCGTAAGTTGTTTTCTTTCTTTTTTTCTTACACATGAAACTTTTCTGTAAAGTAATGAATATTCAACTGAGCGTCACTGTCCATAAATTTGAAGGTTTCTTGGATAAATCTGAAGGCGCTAAATTGTTTTTGTACAAAATCAACTAAATTAACTTTAATATTAAGTTGTCTAGTTTTCTTATTTAATGTTTAGATTACCGCGAATAATTTCCCTATATTTTCAGTAAATAAAGTAGTAATTTTTACTATATTCAACATGTCTTTCTCACACCTCAACAGAGATGTGGTCATGATGACTATTGTCCCTACCACGAAAAATGCTGCTATGACGCTTGTCTGAAGCACCACACCTGCAAGGCTGCAATTTTCCATTAACTCTTTGCACAAGATTCGCGTTCCCCCCGTCTCGGCGTCACACCTAAAACAAATTATCATATAAACAACGCCAGTACGAGCACTCGCCAGCACCAGACGTTCCACCCCACCCAGTAATGCAGTTCTCGAGGAAGTTCTTTTGGGGCAGAAGGTCAAGGCTAGACCGATGGAACACTTTGTCTCAAAATGGGACTTTTATCTGGAACGCGATCCACTGGAGTACCACCAAATGTTACACTTGTCTTATATGAACTGTGTATTATTATTGTTGTGTATTGGTGCTCTTAGAGATTGTTATATTCGCTGTTCATTAGAAGAGTTTATCTTAAAATAAAGTTGTTGCCTTCAGTTCAAAAGTTTCAATTCCACGAACACATGTTATGAGCGGCATTGTATCATGAAGTCAATGTTATGGCTGGGAGATGTAGATCAGCTGATAGGTATCCACGAAACCTGTCTGGTTTTACCCAGGCATGTGTCCAGACATGTGTCCAGGTTTATGTCCAGGCTGGGGAATAATACCTTGCCATGACACACTACACCCTAAAACATTTATTAACAGGTGCAACAATCATAACACTACGGGTTCCTCGTTCAGTTTTGCGGTTATGTTGTGGCATTGATAAATTAACTTATCAACTAGTACACAAAAATAATTACGTACTCGCTTCTGAATAAAGAGGAGACTTCTGTGGAACGGTCACTATCTCTATAGCATTATATTCGTAATGGCTTACAGAGTCGGCTGTTTTTCACATGATGTAAGATTATAACACTGCCGGTCATTTGATTTTAGTTTGCATTTTAACGCGTAATAACAAGATTTCCCGAAGATTAGACAATTTATATTTACCCAGAGGTTTAATTAATGTGATTCTACTAGGGGTTAAGTCAAGTTAGGTTAGTTTTTATTACAGGAAGAAACTGGAGTACTGTACAGCCTGAAGACAAGACCAGCTCCGTGGTCAGTTGGTTAAGTCCTCTTGCTTGTGACCCGGGTTTAGTTCGGCTTACGCCAAGTGTACTCCAAGCAAGTTCCTCCTTAGGCGGTGCAGGTCACGTCTGCCTAAACAAGCTTACCCGCAGGTAGGACGAGGGGTGTAATTTTTAACTGGGAACTTTGGTTTGTGTGCGTGGGACATGACACGTTCACCGTCTAAAAAACACGATTCCCTTGACGTTAATATGGTGGTAGTAGTCACTTGAGAACGATGACTAAGTTAGTAATTTTTGTTTCACTATGAAAATTCACTTAATCTAATGGAATGACAGATATTGACGTCACTCCAGTTAATAACAGGTAAAGTTTTCCTGCGATTGGGGACTTCGAGTAGAGGTCAACACGCAGTCCTATAGAGTAAGGCCTACAGCATTAACTTAGGCATACAGTATTAACTTAAGCCTTCAATATTAAGTTGTGCCTAAAGTATTATATTAGGCCTACAGTATTAGCTTAGGCTTACAGTACTAATTCAGGTCAATTGTATTAAATTATTCTTACAGTATTAACTTAGGCATACATTATTAACTTAGGCCTACGGTATTAATTTAGACCTACAATATTAAATTAGGCCTACAATATTAACTTAAGCCTACAGTATTAACTTAAGCTTACAATAAAAACAGGCCTATATCACTTTCTTTAATTCCGCATCTGTGACGTATTTATTTTAATGTAATATGTAACAAAATGGTCGAAATATGAATATTTTATATTTACCAATTCACCTAACATAACCTACCTTAACCTAACATAACCAATCCTAACCTAACCTGACCACCAACACCGCCTTAATATACGTCTCGGGATCATGCAAGGCTATCAATGTTTTAATTGGTTATTATGTCTAGTACCTTCTAGGGTGACAATAAAAAGTGAAAGTTTTTATTTTTAAATGGCCATTTGTCCAATACTGCGTACCCATTAAAAAAGAAAACAGGCGAAATCCTGGGTCATTTGGACAATATTTAGAGGTAGCTCAAGCCATTTGAAGTTAACACTACTGAAATTATTATTGATTTTTTCTAATTTCTTTATTTATGAACCGATTACTATGAAACTTTGCAGGTATATGTAGAATGCAAATTCAAACTAAAGTTGTTCCTAACATTTTTTTCTAAAAATGAGTAATGAGTATTTTGGCTGGTGCAGCTATTGGCAATGCAGAGGGGAGGGAGAGGCGGGTGTCAGTCCGGGTAGGGGGAAGAGGTTGTGTGCCAGTGTCTGACTGGTACAGTAGCATCAGTTGTGTGTGAGACGTGACGGTGGGTGTGTGTGCGTCGCTCTTGTTGCAGTATTACGGTTAGTACCATTGTCTTTGTCTAAAATCAGTGCATCAATTTAGGTATATAACACTTTAAAAACTTTATACAAGTGAACTTGCATGCCGTATGCTTTATGGGTGCTGTTGTTTGCATAACAGTAACAACATAAGTTACATAAATGTTTTTGTTTGTTTCAGGCTCAATGGCGAGTACACGTTCAAAAACTGAAGTTTGGCTCATTGGTCAACACATAACCGAAATCACGGGTGCACAACTTCCTTCAAGAGGAGATGTTCTACGTCTGTTTTTCCACGGTCACAATGAACATAAGAAAACAGTGAATGATTCTGCGAGTGAAGTTGCAGCATCGGTTATTAGTTTCTGGAATAAAGCACGGATTCCTACCATAACTGAGAAGAGTATTGGACGAAAGGTAGTGGATCTTTTTTTAATGTGGAAGGGACTTAAGAAAAACTGCACTCGCACTACAGACACACAACGTAAGAAAGAGGAAACTTTTTGTGATGAGTTAGAGGACCTCTTCGATGTTGCCCACCCCAAGGCAATGCAGCTCTTGACCATCAAAGAAGACCGAGCATTCCTGGCAGCGCAACGAGAAAAAGGGAGAAGAGGTGTAATGGCAGGAGTAGACAAAAAGATTGCTTGTTCCATCAAGCGTCGGGAAGAAAGCAAGAGTAAGCAATCTCTACAACAGAATCAAGCCAGTTCTGCTCTTCAATATGATGAGTTGGGTTCTTCGTCTGAAACAGAATCACAATGAAGCTCGTCATCATCTACAAGTTCCCTAGCGATATCACCAGTGGTATCTTCTTCCAATCGTAAACGTGCTACTCTCAAAGTTATCACCCCTGAATTGTCAAGTACATTGGACCGCACTGGGATCAGTCACCGCTCTGCTCTCCGGATCGTCAGTGCCACGGCTGCTAGTCTAGGTCATGACCCAATGGAACTAGTTTTAAACTATGAGACAGTGCGTACTTCGCGAGCGACCCACCGTTCTGGGATTGCCAACGAAATTAAAGAAAATTTTCAACCTAGTGAAGTGCTCACTGTGCACTGGGATGGAAAAATTATTCCTGATGAACAAGGAGCGAGTGTTGACCGAATCGCCATTCTTGTCTCCGGAATCAATACTGAAAAGCTGCTTGGTGTCCCGAAACTATTGTCAGGGACTGGACAGGCCATTGCTACAGCAGTCAGTGCAGCGCTGGAAGAGTGGAAAATATCAGAGATTGTTTCATCACTCAGTTTTGACACAACAGCTTCAAACACTGGGCACTTGTCGGGGGCATGTGTCATTCTGGAGCAGAAACTCGGCCGCCGTCTTCTGCATCTCGCGTGTCGTCACCACATCCTTGAGCTTGTTGCCGAGAAAGCGTATGTGGAATGCATGGGGCCTTCCTCTGGACCAGATATTACTCTCTTCTCTCGCTTCAAGCATAAGTGGAAGGACATCAGTCAAGATGACTACAGCCCTCTCTCAGACCTCCCTCCAAGTTTGTACGAGAAACGAGATGACCTCATCTGTTGCTGGAAACATCATCTGGGCAAGAAGCAGCAGCCACGTGATGACTACCGTGAGGTACTGGAGCTAGCAATCAGGTGTCTCGATGGAGCTCTACCCAAGTTTAATCTCCGACGGCCCGGAGCACTTCACCGAGCACGGTGGATGGCTAAGCTCATTTATGTCATGAAGATCCTGATTTTTGCTAATCAGTTTAAACTAACTGCTCGTGAGACATTAGGCTTGAAACGATTCACATTCTTTGTGCTAGAGGTGTATGTCAGTGCATGGTTCACGGCCTCCGTTCCATCCTCCGCTCCTGCTAATGATTTGCGGCTCCTCCAAGACCTGTCAGAGTACCACGACGTCAAAATATCAAGAACATGTCTCACAGTCTTCGGTCGTCACCTGTGGTACCTCAGTGAAGGCTTGGTGGGTCTTGCACTCTTCGATCCACAAGTTAATGCAACAATGAAGACAAACATAGTTCGGGCAATCGTTGAGAGGAAGGCGACCGAGGATTCACCAAAACGTGCTGCTCTTCCTGCCACATCTTCCCTTCCCACAAAGCAGCTCTCAGACTTTGCTTCTAGAGGATCAAACTTTCTATTTGAAAGTCTCAAAATGAAGACTTCTTTTTTGTCCAAGGAACCTGACACATGATCTGATGATGAAGACTTCAAAACTGGCGTCGCAGTTGTGGGTGGTCTCAGAGTCATCAACGACACTGCAGAGAGAGGGATTGCCTTGATACAGGCATTCAACAGCAAGATCACGAAGAGTGAAGACCAGCGTCAACATCTGCTGCAGGTTGTTGAAGAGCAGAGGCGGTCACAACCAGGGACATCAAAACAGGACCTTACAAGCAAAAAGCGAAAACAATGAATGGGTTGTTCACACCTCTCCCACCCATTGATGTAAGCGTGTTCACTGCAGTTTCATTTTAAAAAGGAATTAATCATTTATATGTACAGTGTACACATAAACTTGCTCAATATGTAAATTTTAAAATAAACCGGCATATTATGAATATTCGCATTTTTTGCCTATAAGGATAAAACTTCAATTGACTTGAGCTACCTCTAAATATTGTCCAAATGACCCAGGATTTCGCCTGTGTTCTTTTTTCATGGGTACGCAGTAGGGTGTGTCAATTTAGGGGGTGAACTGGCTAAATTGAAAATCGAGTAATTTGGTAGCAATTTATTGTAGTCTTTAAGCATGCAAAACAATATTCTGGCATAAATTTTTTTTTATAATTAGTCCTACCTACATCAAATGGATTTTTAAATGTACATATTTGTGAATTTATAACATAACCAGCGTTTGCACACATGTTACTGTTTCAAGTTTCAAATTATTATATTTTATTATCCGTAGTCGATTTGAAAGTAAGCAATGCCTTCATACTCTCTTTGCTTTGGTTTCTTGTCATCAGTAGTCTGCTTGCTATTTGTGCTTTGATGTAACCTTCTCGCTTCTCGTGGCTGTAAACATGGTCCGCTGCTTCTGTGACCATTTTCACACATCTCTCCACACTTTGAGTGTGGGAAGGCCACTTCGGCACCTGCATTGGAGTCTCTTTAAGGTTTCTCAATTCTTGGCTAGTTAGACTTGTTGTCAATGGTGGCTCTAAGACTTCCAAACTCAAGTCAACCAATTCTGACAATTTGGTGGCATTGACGTTTATTGGGGGAACTTTTCTTGAATGAAACGAACAGTCTCCCAACTGGTCGTCATCTATTAGCGTTCCTCTAATCTTTAGAATGACTTCTACAGCCTCGGTTCGGAGATTGGTACATTGACTGCAAAGCATTGCTTGCAAAACTGCTTCTGATCGAGCATACCAAGCGGACCTTCTTGCCACAGGTAACACGATGTCCCTCACTACCTTCCTCTGTGTTCTTACTAGCTGCAATTGAAACAAAAGGTGATTGGGCCCATCCACCCACATAGGATTAAGTTTCACACTAAACCACTGGGGAAGATAAACTCCAATAATAAATTCAACAATTAACCTCAAATTCTTCAGCACTTTGCCCTTCAATTCGTGTTTGGAAATCCAAATCCTGCAGAAACGAAGAGCTGTAGTTAACCAACGGCTGTGACTGACAGGTCCAATCTCCAAGAGAGCCAATGACTGAGGCACTTCTCCTGATCTTATTGCTTGGGCAATACGATAAGCATAGGATTGATCTGTGCTGAGATCTTTGATGACTCCTTCAGACAACGCCAGAAGGGGAGGGCCAACTTCGACCTTTGGAAAGGTTGTATATTTTTTCTAGTTGTGTTGCTTCATCCAGCATGATGCCAAGGGGACCTGACCACTTGTTGTTGCTCTTTGTAGGACCATCAAGTTCCTGGATGAGATGACGAAGAGGTAGCTTGCCTGTATGTAAATCACATACAATCCAAACAAGTCTTCTTCCTAGTTTTTTCTCTAAATGCGTCATTACACCCCCCTGCCATCCAGTGTTCACTGCAGTTGAATCTCCACCAACAGCCTGCAGTGAACTGCCAAGTCCTTTCTCCTGAACCCAACATAAAATATGAGACCTGGAAACTTTCTGTTCACTCCCTCTACTTCTAGCAAAACTTTTGTGTCATCTATTCTTCCATCAAACAAAAGACAGGAGAGCCCTCCCTCGCTTAAATCTTTTTCATGCTGATCAGATATTTCCTTCATTATTTTTTCTTGTGCTCTTCTAATTTTATTATGATCTATCACCAAAGATACATCCTCTCGGCTGATGAGGCCTGCATCTATCCAAGCGGCAGTTGCAATTTCTGCAGCCTCACGAAGTCCAGCATGGTGGCGAATACTAGCTAAAGCAATGTTTGAAATGTTTCTTGTGTTGTATTTCATTTTCTTTGGTAAAGGTTCAGATGGCTCTTTGGAACTATCATCTGATGTTGCTTCCTGTTCATCAGAAGAACTATCAAAGAAGTGATAAACATCTTGACACAGCTCTTCCTCTCTTTGGATGGCTTCTTCACTCTTCATTTTCTTCTTTTGTTCCCTCTCTCGGATTTGTTCTCTCTTCTTGGCATTAGCAATCTGCTCCTTTGTTTCTGAATAATCTATTGAACTCATTTGCATACTTCCTTGGCCTTCTGCCTTTGTCCTCTGTGCCTTTATAAATTCAAGCTCTAAAACAGGGATCTTCTTTTCACGAGGACAACCACAATCAATGTGGGAATTATTTTCTCTCTTACCTGAGTGAGAACAGTTGGATTCAGAACATAATTGTATGGAGCACTTGCAGGTCAAAATGTCAAACATAGTATCAAGTGTGTGCAGAAATTCATTTTTCCTGGCCAAGTTTCCTTTACCAAGTGATGTTTCAACTGCTTTGTGCCATAATTTCGTTAGTTTTAGCTCAATAGTTCGACACTGATTAATCACAGGTGGTTTGAATAGTGCATTAGCTTTTGTCCATTGATGCAGAAGAGGGACTATCATGTCATTTATGAGTTCTTTATCTGTATAGTTCCTTCTGTCCTTTGCATTTTTTTCTCGAAGGAGTAACCCTAATCTTAGCATGTCTCTCACTGTTGGAAGTTCTGATACAGGAAGCTCCTTCCCTTTACCAACTAGCAGGCTCAAGTGGGTTGACAACTGACTTCTTGTCTTCAATTTTGACATCTTCACAAATAGAAAAATATTTCAATGTTTCATAATTCAATTGTTGTTTCAAAAAATATCAATTTGTTTATCAAAAATGCTGTAACAGAAATAACATAATAATTTCTTAGAACATAATGTTTTATACAATGATATAAGTAACTGCGACAATCAATATGCCCTACTTACAATAATTAAAATGTAGAATTCGTCTGGTAGAGTAGGTGCAAGTGCAATGAGAGCAAACCACCGTCTATGATATCTAGAAGGAGAGTGAGCCGGGCGCCTTATCCTCACGCTTGGTACAAGTCAAAACAAGAATTAAACTGTCCCACACGGAGAGCCTGTTCATGTTCATGTTCTGACATGCATATTGTACACAAGCTATAGAACCATAAGATACTCCATAATCCATATGCTTACATGAGATCAGTTAATATCAAGTGAATAATTCTAATCAAGTCTCATTAATTTGTTGAAATACTGATATTTGAAACTTTAAGGTATAATTGATGTAGGGGAGGGTTATTTCAATTCAATTTTGTTTGCTAATCTCAAGTTTAGACATAAAGAGGCACAATATTTTGACTACCAAATTTGATTTTTAACATGTTGACAAAATTGACACACCCTAGTACGCAGTATTGGACCAATGGCCATTCCATTTAATCAATTTTAGAAATTCACCCCTATGCACTACTGTCACCCAAACCTTCACACACACCTTTCATGGGCTGATGAGACTGCTGACGTAAACAACACAGCGATTTATGTCTGGTCAGATTCGTGGTGTGCAGAGAACTATATCCGTCAGCCAGCTACGTCCACTATCGTAGTCCCACCCTAACTCGGACTATATCCCGTAGTGTTGTAGTTCATCACCACCACGTCTCCAAATCTATACCACTCCTGCTGCCACTGCAGACTATACCACTCCTGCTGCCACTACAGACTATACCACTCCTGCCACCACCACAGACTATACCACTCCTGCCACCACCACAGACTATATCACTCCTTCCACACCACAGACGATACCACTCCTGCCACCACATACTATGCACTCTTGCCACCACAGACTACACCACTCCTGCTGCCACTACAAACTATGCCAGTCCTGCTGCCACCACAGACTACATCACTCCTGCTGCCATCATAGACTATACCATTCCTGCCACCACAACAGACTATACCACTCCTACTGCCACCACAGACTATACCACTCCTGCCGCCACCACAGACTATACCACTCCTGCCACCACCACAGACTATACCACTCCTGCCATCACCACAGACTAAACCACTCCTTCCAACACCACAGACTATACTGTTCTCGCCACCACCACAGACTATACCACTCATGCCGCCACCACCACACACTATACCACTCCTTCCGCCACCACCACAGACTATACCACTCCTGCTGCTATCACCACCATAGACTATACCACTCCTGCCACCTCCACAGACTATACCACTCCTGCTGCCAGCACAAACTATACCACTTCTCCCACCACCACACACTATGCCGCTCCTGCTGCCACCACCACAAACTATACCATTCGTGCTGGCACCACAGACTGCACCACTCCTGCTGCCACCACAGGCTATACCATTCCTTCTGCCACCAAAGACTATACCACTCCTGCTGCCACCAAAGACTACACCACTCCTGCTGCCACCAAAGTCTATACCACTCCTGCTGCCACCGCAGAGTATACCACTCTTCCCACCACCACAAACTATACCACTCCTGCCATCACCACAGACTAAACCACTCCTGCCACCACCACAGACTATACCGTTCATACCACCACCACAGACTATACCACTCCTGCTGCCACCACCACAGACTATACCACTCCTGCTGCCACCACCACAGACTATACCACTCCTGCTGCCACCACAGACTACTGTATACCACTCCTGCTGCCACCACAGACTATGCCACTCCTGCTGCCACTACAGACTATACCACTCCTGCTGCCACCACAGACCATACCACTCCTGCTGCCACAACAGACAATACCACTCCTACCGCCACCACAGACTATACCACTCCTGCTGCCACCAAAGACTATACCACTCCTGCTGCCACCACAGACTATACCACTACTGCTGCCACCACAGACTATACCACGTCTGCCACCACAGACTATACCACTCCTGCTACCACTACAGACAATACCGCTCCTGCTGCCACCACAGATTATACCCCGCCTGTCACCACCACAGACTATACCACTCCTGCTGCCACCACAGACTATACCACTCCTGCTACCACCACAGACTATGCCAATCCTGCTGCCACTACAGACTATACCACTCCTGCTGCCACCACAGACCATACCACTCCTGCTGCCACAACAGACAATACCACTCCTACCGCCACCACAGACTATACCACTCCTGCTGCCACCACAGACTATACCACTCCTGCCACCACCACAGACTATACCACTCCTGCCATCACCACAGACTAAACCACTCCTTCCAACACCACAGACTATACTGTTCTTGCCACCACCACAGACTATACCACTCATGCCGCCACCACCACACGCTATACCACTCCTTCCGCCACCACCACAGACTATACCACTCCTGCTGCTATCACTACCATAGACTATACCACTCCTGCCACCTCCACAGACTATACCACTCCTGCTGCCAGCACAAACTATACCACTTCTCCCACCACCACACACTATGCCGCTCCTGCTGCCACCACCACAAACTATACCATTCGTGCTGGCACCACAGACTGCACCACTCCTGCTGCCACCACAGGCTATACCATTCCTGCTGCCACCAAAGACTATATCACTCCTGCTGCCACCAAAGACTACACCACTCCTGCTGCCACCAAAGTCTATACCACTCCTGCTGCCAACGCAGAGTATACCACTCTTCCCACCACCACAAACTATACCACTCCTGCCATCACCACAGACTAAACCACTCCTGCCACCACCACAGACTATACCGTTCATACCACCACCACAGACTATACCACTCCTGCTGCCACCACCACAGACTACACCACTCCTGCTGCCACCACCACAGACTATACCACTCCTGCTGCCACCACAGACTATACCACTCCTGCTGCCACCACAGACTATGCCACTTCTGCTGCCACTACAGACTATACCACTCCTGCTGCCACCTCAGACCATACCACTCCTGCTGCCACAACAGACAATACCACTCCTACCGCCACCACAGACTATACCACTCCTGCTGCCACCAAAGACTATACCACTCCTGCTGCCACCACAGACTATACCACTACTGCTGCCACCACAGACTATACCACGCCTGCCACTACAGACAATACCGCTCCTGCTGCCACCACAGATTATACCCCGCCTGTCACCACCACAGACTATACCACTCCTGCTGCCACCACAGACTATACCACTCCTGCTGCCACCACAGACTATGCCACTCCTGCTGCCACTACAGACTATACCACTCCTGCTGCCACCACACACCATACCACTCCTGCTGCCACAACAGACAATACCACTCCTACCGCCACCACAGACTATACCACTCCAGCTGCCACCAAAGACTATACCACTCCTGCTGCCACCACAGACTATACCACTCCTGCTGCCACTACAGACTATACCACTCCTGTTGGCACCACAGACTATACCAGTCCTGCTGCCACCACAAACAATACCACTCCTGCTGCCACCACAGACTATACAACTCCTGCTGCCACTGCAGACTATACTACTGCTGCTGCCACCAAAGACAATACCACTTCAGCTGCCACCACAGACTATACCACTCCTGCTGACACCACAGACTATACCACCCCTTCTGCCACCACACACTATACCACTCCTGCTGCCACCACAGACTATACCACTCCTGCTGCTACCACCACAGACTATACCACTCCTGCTGCCACCACAGACTATATCACTCCTGCTGCCACCACAGACTATACCACTCCTGCTACCACAACAGACCATATCACTCCTGCTGCCACCACAAACTATGCCACTGCTGCCACCACCACACACTATATCACTCCTGCTGCCACCACAGACTACACTACTCCTGCTGAAACCACAGACTATACCACTCCTGCTGCCACCACAGACTATGCCACTCCTGCTGCCACTACAGAATATACCACTCCTGCTGCCACCACAGACCATACCACTCCTTCTGCCACAACAGACAATACCACTCCTACCGCCACCACAGACTATACCACTCCTGCTGCCACCAAAACTATATACCACTCCTGCTGCCAACACAGAATATACCACTCCTGCTGCCACTACAGACTATACCACTCCTGCTGCCACCACAGGCTATACCACTCCTGCTGCCACCACCACACACTATACAACTCCTGTTGCCACAACAGACCATATCACTCCTGCTGCCACCACACACTATGCCACTGCTGCCACCACCACAGACTATATCACTCCTGCTGCCACCACAGACTATACCACTACTGCTGCCACCACAGACTATACCACGCCTGCCACCACAGACTATACCACTCCTGCTACCACTACAGACAATACCGCTCCTGCTGCCACCACAGATTATACCCCGCCTGTCACCACCACAGACTATACCACTCCTGCTGCCACCACAGACTATACCACTCCTGCTACCACCACAGACTATGCCACTCCTGCTGCCACTACAGACTATACCACTCCTGCTGCCACCACAGACCATACCACTCCTGCTGCCACAACAGACAATACCACTCCTACCGCCACCACAGACTATACCACTCCTGCTGCCACCACAGACTATACCACTCCTGCCACCACCACAGACTATACCACTCCTGCCATCACCACAGACTAAACCACTCCTTCCAACACCACAGACTATACTGTTCTTGCCACCACCACAGACTATACCACTCATGCCGCCACCACCACACGCTATACCACTCCTTCCGCCACCACCACAGACTATACCACTCCTGCTGCTATCACTACCATAGACTATACCACTCCTGCCACCTCCACAGACTATACCACTCCTGCTGCCAGCACAAACTATACCACTTCTCCCACCACCACACACTATGCCGCTCCTGCTGCCACCACCACAACTATACCATTCGTGCTGGCACCACAGACTGCACCACTCCTGCTGCCACCACAGGCTATACCATTCCTGCTGCCACCAAAGACTATATCACTCCTGCTGCCACCAAAGTCTATACCACTCCTGCTGCCACCGCAGAGTATACCACTCTTCCCACCACCACAAACTATACCACTCCTGCCATCACCACAGACTAAACCACTCCTGCCACCACCACAGACTATACCGTTCATACCACCACCACAGACTATACCACTCCTGCTGCCACCACCACAGACTATACCACTCCTGCTGCCACCACCACAGACTATACCACTCCTGCTGCCACCACAGACTATACCACTCCTGCTGCCACCACAGACTATGCCACTTCTGCTGCCACTACAGACTATACCACTCCTGCTGCCACCACAGACCATACCACTCCTGCTGCCACAACAGACAATACCACTCCTACCGCCACCACAGACTATACCACTCCTGCTGCCACCAAAGACTATACCACTCCTGCTGCCACCACAGACTATACCACTACTGCTGCCACCACAGACTATACCACGCCTGCCACTACAGACAATACCGCTCCTGCTGCCACCACAGATTATACCCCGCCTGTCACCACCACAGACTATACCACTCCAGCTGCCACCACAGACTAAACCACTCCTGCTGCCACCACAGACTATGCCACTCCTGCTGCCACTACAGACTATACCACTCCTGCTGCCACCACACACCATACCACTCCTGCTGCCACAACAGACAATACCACTCCTACCGCCACCACAGACTATACCACTCCAGCTGCCACCAAAGACTATACCACTCCTGCTGCCACCACAGACTATACCACTCCTGCTGCCACTACAGACTATACCACTCCTGTTGGCACCACAGACTATACCAGTCCTGCTGCCACCACAAACAATACCACTCCTGCTGCCACCACAGACTATACAACTCCTGCTGCCACTGCAGACTATACTACTGCTGCTGCCACCAAAGACAATACCACTTCAGCTGCCACCACAGACTATACCACTCCTGCTGACACCACAGACTATACCACCCCTTCTGCCACCACAGACTATACCACTCCTGCTGCCACCACAGACTATACCACTCCTGCTGCTACCACCACAGACTATACCACTCCTGCTGCCACCACAGACTATATCACTCCTGCTGCCACCACAGACTATACCACTCCTGCTACCACAACAGACCATATCACTCCTGCTGCCACCACAAACTATGCCACTGCTGCCACCACCACACACTATATCACTCCTGCTGCCACCACAGACTACACTACTCCTGCTGAAACCACAGACTATACCACTCCTGCTGCCACCACAGACTATGCCACTCCTGCTGCCACTACAGACTATACCACTCCTGCTGCCACCACAGACCATACCACTCCTTCTGCCACAACAGACAATACCACTCCTACCGCCACCACAGACTATACCACTCCTGCTGCCACCAAAACTATATACCACTCCTGCTGCCAACACAGAATATACCACTCCTGCTGCCACTACAGACTATACCACTCCTGCTGCCACCACAGGCTATACCACTCCTGCTGCCACCACCACACACTATACAACTCCTGCTGCCACAACAGACCATATCACTCCTGCTGCCACCACACACTATGCCACTGCTGCCACCACCACAGACTATATCACTCCTGCTGCCACCACAGACTATACCACTCCTGCTGCCACCACAGACTATAGCACTCCTGCAGCCACCACAGACTATACCATGCTTGTCACCACCACAGACTATACCATTCCTGCTGCCACCACAGACAATACCACTCCTGCTGCCACCACAGACTATACAACTCCTGCTGCCACTGCAGACTATACTACTGCTGCTGCCACCAAAGACAATACCACTTCAGCTGCCACCACAGACTATACCACTCCTGCTGACACCACAGACTATACCACTCCTTCTGCCACCACAGACTATACCACTCCTGCTGCCACCACAGACTATGCCACTCCTGCTGCTACCACCACAGACTATACCACTCCTGCTGCCACCACAGACTATATCACTCCTGCTGCCACCACAGACTATACCACTCCTGCTACCACAACAGACCATATCACTCCTGCTGCCACCACAAACTATGCCACTGCTGCCACCACCACACACTATATCACTCCTGCTGCCACCACAGACTATACTACTCCTGCTGAAACCACAGACTATACCACTCCTGCTGCCACCACAGACTATGCCACTCCTGCTGCCACTACAGAATATACCACTCCTGCTGCCACCACAGACCATACCACTCCTTCTGCCACAACAGACAATACCACTCCTACCGCCACCATAGACTATACCACTCCTGCTGCCACCAAAACTATATACCACTCCTGCTGCCAACACAGAATATGCCACTCCTGCTGCCACTACAGACTATACCACTCCTGCTGCCACCACAGGCTATACCACTCCTGCTGCCACCACCACACACTATACCACTCCTGCTGCCACAAGAGACCATATCACTCCTGCTGCCACCACACACTATGCCACTGCTGCCACCACCACAGACTATATCACTCCTGCTGCCACCACAGACTATACCACTCCTGCTGCCACCACAGACTATAGCACTCCTGCAGCCACCACAGACTATACCACGCTTGTCACCACCACAGACTATACCACTCCTGCTGCCACCACAGACTATACCACTCCTGCTGCCACCACCACAGACTATACCACTCTTGCTGCCACCACAGCCTATATCACTCCTGCTGCCACCACAGTCTATGCCACTCCTACTGCCACCAAAGACTATACCACTCTTGCTGGCACCACAGACTATACCACTCCTGCCACCAACACAGACTATACCACTCTTGCTGCCACCACAGACTATACCACGCCTGCCACCACAGACAATACCACTCCTGCTACCACTACAGACTATACCGCTCCTGCTGCCACCACAGACTATACCCCGCCTGTCACCACCACAGACTATAACACTCCTGCTGTCACAACAGACTATACCACCCCTGTTGCCACCACAGACTATACCACTCCTGCTGCCACAACAGACAATGCCACACCTACCGCCACCACAAACTATATCACTCCTGCTGCCACCAAAGACTATACCACTCCTGCTGCCACAACAGACTATACCACTCATGCTGCCACTACAGACTATACCATTCCTGCTACCACCACAGACTATACCACTCCTGCTGCCACCACAGACAATACCACTCCTGCTGCCACCACAGACTATACAACTCCTGCTGCCACCACAGACTATACTACTGCTGCTGCCAACAAAGACAATACCACTTCGGCTGCCACCACAGACTATCCCACTCCTGCTGCCACCACAGACTATACCACTCCTGCTTCCACCACCACAGACTATACTACTCCTGCTGCCACAACAGACCATATCACTTCTGCTGCCACCACACATTATGCCACTGCTGCCACCACCACAGACTATATTACTCCTGCTGCCACAACAGACTATACTACGGCTGCTGCCACCAAAGACAATACCACTCCGGCTGCCACCACAGACTAAACCACGCCTGCCACCACAGACAATCCCACCCCTGCTGCCACTACAGACTATACCACTCCTGCTGCCACCACAGACCATACCACTCCAGCTGCCACAACAGACAATACCTCTCCTACCGCCACCACAGACCATACCACTCCACCTGCCACCAAAGACTATACCAATCCTGCTGCGACCACAGACTATACCACTCCTGCTGCCACTACAGACTATAGCACTCCTGCTGGCACCACAGACTATACCACTCCTGCTGCCACCACAGACAATACCACTCCTGCTGCCACCACAGACTATACAACTCCTACTGCCACTGCAGACTATACTACTGCTGCTGCCACCAAAGACAATACCAATCCGGCTGCCACCACAGACTATACCACTCCTTCTGCCACCACAGACTATAACACTCCTGCTGCCACCACAGACTATACCGCTCCTGCTGCTACCACCACAGACTATACCACTCTTGCTGCCACCACAGACTATATCACTCCTGCTGCCACCACAGACTATACCACTCCTGCTGCAACAACAGACCATATCACTCCTGCTGCCACCACAAACTATGCCACTGCTGCCACCACCACACACTATATCACTCCTGCTGCCACCACAGACTATACCACTCCTGCTGAAACCACAGACTATACCACTCCTGCTGCCACCAAAGACTATGCCACTCCTGCTGCCACTACAGACTATACCACTCCTGCTGCCACCACAGACCATACCACTCCTTCTGCCACAACAGACAATACCACTCCTACCGCCACCACAGACTATACCACTCCTGCTGCCACCACAGACTATGCCACTCCTGCTGCCACTACAGACTATACCACTCCTGCTGCCACCACAGACCATACCACTCCTTCTGCCACAACAGACAATACCACTCCTACCGCCACCACAGACTATACCACTCCTGCTGCCACCACAGACTATAGACACTCCTGCAGCCACCACAGACTATACCATGCTTGTCACCACCACAGACTATACCACTCCTGCTGCCACCACAGTCTATACCACTCCTGCTGCCACCAAAGACTATACCACTCTTGCTGGCACCACAGACTATACCACTCCTGCCACCACAGACAATACCACTCCTGCTACCACTACAGACTATACCGCTCCTGCTGCCACCACAGACTATACCCCGCCTGTCACCACCACAGACTATACCACTCCTGCTGCCACTACAGACTATACCACTCCTGCTGCCACCACAGACTATACCACTCCTGCTGCCACAACAGACAATACTACTCCTATCGCCACCACAAACTATATCACGCCTGCTGCCACCAAAGACTATACCACTCCTGCTGCCACCACAGACTATACCACTCATGCTGCCACTACAGACTATACCACTCCTGCTGCCACCACAGACTATACCACTCCTGCTGCCACCACAGACAATACCACTCCTGCTGCCACCACAGACCATACCACTCCTGCTGCCACCACAGACTATACTACTGCTGCTGCCAACAAAGACAATACCACTTCGGCTGCCACCACAGACTATCCCACTCCTGCTGCCACCACAGACTATACCACTCCTGCTTCCACCACCACAGACTATACTACTCCTGCTGCCACAACAGACCATATCACTTCTGCTGCCACCACACATTATGCCACTGCTGCCACCACCACAGACTATATCACTCCTGCTGCCACCATAGACTATACTACTGCTGCTGCCACCAAAGACAATACCACTCCGGCTGCCACCACAGACTATCCCACTCCTGCTGCCACCACAGACTATACCACTCCTCCTGTCACCACAGACTATACCACGCCTGCCACCACAGACTATACCACTCCTGCTACCACTACAGACAATACCACTCCTGCTGCCACCACAGACTATACCACTCCTGCTGCCACCACAGACTATGCCACTCCTGCTGCATTTACAGACTATACCACTCCTGCTGCCACCACAGACTATACCACTCCTGCTGCCACCAGAGACTATGCCACTCCTGCTGCCACCACAAACAACACCACGCCTGCCACCACAGACAATCCCACTCCTGCTGCCACTACAGACTATACCACTCCTGCTCCCACCACAGACCATACCACTCCAGCTGCCACAACAGACAATACCACTCCTACCGCCACCACGGACCATACCACTCCAGCTGCCAACAAAGACTATGCCAATCCTGCTGCGACCACAGACTATACCACTCCTGCTGCCACTACAGACTATACCACTCCTGCTGACACCACAGACTATACCACTCCTGCTGCCACCACAGACAATACCACTCCTGCTGCCACCACAGACTATACAACTCCTGCTGCCACTACAGACTATACTACTGCTGCTGCCACCAAAGACAATACCAATCCGGCTGCCACCACAGACTATACCACTCCTGCTGCCACCACAGACTATACCGTTCCTGTCACCACCACGCACTGTACCACTCCTGCTGCCACCAGAGACTTTTCCATTCATGCCACCACCTCAGAATATACCGTTCTTGTCACCACCACAGACTATACCGTTCCTGTCACCACCACAGACTAAACCACTCCTGCCATAACCACAGACTATACCGTTCCTGTCACCACCACAGACTATACCACTCCTGCCACCACCACAGACTATACCGTTCCTGTCACCATCACAGACTATACCGTTCCTGTCACCACCACAGACTAAACCACTCCTGCTGCCACCACAGACTATACCACTCCTGCTGCCACCACAGACTATACCGTTCCTGTCACCACCACAGACTAAAATACTCCTGCCACCACCACCGACTATATCGTTCCAGGCACCACCACAGACTATACCATTCCTGTCACCACCACAGACTAAACCACTCCTGCTGCCACCACAGACTAAACCACTCCTGCCACCACCACAGACTATACCGTTCCTGTCACCACCAAAGACTATACCGTTCCTGTCACCACCACAGACTAAACCGTTCCAGTCACCACCACAGACTATACCACTCCTGCCACCAACACAGACTATACCGTTCCTATAACCACCACAGACTATACCACTCCTGCCACCACCAAAGACTATACCATTCCTGCCACCACCACAGACTATGCCACTCCTGCTGCCACCACAGACTATACCGTTCCTGTCACCACCATAAACTATACCATTCCTGCTCCCAACACAGACTCTACCTTTCCTGTCACCACCACAGACTATACCACTCATGCCACCACCACAGACTATACCGTTCCGGGGACCACCACCGACTAAACCACTCCTGCCACCACCACCGACTATATCGTTCCAGGCACCACCACAGACTATACCGTTACTGTCACCACCAAAAACTAAACCACTGCTGCCACCACCACAGACTATACCGTTCCTGTCACCACCACAGACTATACCACTCATGCCACCACCACAGACTATACCATTCCTATCACCACCACAGACTATTCCGTTCCTGTCACCACAACAGACTAAACCACTCATGCCACCACCACAGACTTTACCGTTCCTGTCACAACCACACACTATACCACTCCTGCTGCCACCAGAGACTATAACACTCCTGCCACCACCAAAGACTATACCATTCCTGCCACCACCACCGACTATACCGTTCCTGTCACCACCACAGACTATGCCATTCCTGCCACCACCATCGACTATACCGTTCCTGTCACCACCAGAGTTTATACCACTCCTGCCACCACCACAGACTATACCGTTCTTGTCACCACCACAGACTAAACC
The DNA here is from genome assembly GCA_958450375.1 of Homarus gammarus. Lineage (NCBI taxonomy): Eukaryota > Metazoa > Arthropoda > Malacostraca > Decapoda > Nephropidae > Homarus > Homarus gammarus. The sequence goes on from CAUDMG010001784.1 coordinate 219,367, forward strand.
ACTCCTGCCACCTACACAGACTATACCGTTCCTGTCACCACCACAGACTATACCACGCCTGCCACCACCACAGACTATACCGTTCCTGTCACCACCACAGACTATACCGTTCCTCTCACCACCACACTCTATATCACACCTGCTGCCACCACAGACTATACAACTCCTGTCACCACCACAGACTAAACCTCTCCTGCCACAACTATACCTTTCCTGTCACCATCACAGACTATACCACTCCTGCTGCCACCACAGACTAAACCACTCCTGCCACCACCACCGACTATACCGTTCCTGTCAACACCACAGACTATACCGTTCCTGTCACCACCACAGACTATACTGTTCCTGTCACCACCACAGACTAAACCAATCCTGCCACCACCACAGACTATACCGTTCCTGTCACCACCACAGACTATACCGTTACTGTCACCACCACAGACTATACCGTTCCTGTCACCACCACACACTATGCCACTCCTGCTGCAACCACAGACTATACCACTCCTGTCACCACCACAGACTATACCTCTCCTGCCACCACCACAGACTATACCGTTCCTGTCACCACCACAGACTAAAACACTCCTGCCACCACCACCGACTATACCGTTCCTGTCACCACCACAGACTCTACCGTTCCTGTCACCACCACAGACTATTTAACTCCTGCCACCACCACCGACTATACCGTTCCTGTCACCACCACAGACTATACCGTTCCTCTCACCACCACACTCTATATCACACCTGCTGCCACCACAGACTATACCGTTCCTGTCACCACCACAGACTAAAACACTCCTGCCACCACCACCGACTATACCGTTCCTGTCACCACCACAGACTCTACCGTTCCTGTCACCACCACAGACTATTTAACTCCTGCCACCACCACCGACTATACCGTTCCTGTCACCACCACAGACTATACCGTTCCTCTCACCACCACACTCTATATCACACCTGCTGCCACCACAGACTATACCACTCCTGCTGCCACCACAGACTAAACCACTCCTGCCACCACCACCGACTATGCCGTTCCTGTCAACACCACAGACTATACCGTTCCTGTCACCACCACAGACTATACTGTTCCTGTCACCACCACAGACTAAACCAATCCTGCCACCACCACAGACTATACCGTTCCTGTCACCACCACAGACTATACCGTTACTGTCACCACCACAGACTATACCGTTCCTGTCACCACCACACACTATGCCACTCCTGCTGCAACCACAGACTATACCACTCCTGTCACCACCACAGACTATACCTCTCCTGCCACCACCACAGACTATACCGTTCCTGTCACCACCACAGACTAAAACACTCCTGCCACCACCACCGACTATACCGTTCCTGTCACCACCACAGACTCTACCGTTCCTGTCACCACCACAGACTATTTTACTCCTGCCACCAACACCGACTATACCGTTCCAGTCACCACCACAGACTATACCATTCCTGCCACACCACAGACTATGAGACTCCTGCTGTCACCACAGACTATACCACGCCTGTTGCAACCACGGACTATACCACTCCTGCTGCCACCACAGATATGATAGAGATATGATAGAGGTGTACAAGTGGGTGAGTGGGATTAACAAGGGTAAAATGGAAGATGTTCTGAAGCTCAGTAATAACGAAATAACTAGAACAAATGGCTTTAAATTAGATAAATTCCGATTCAGAAAGGATATAGGCAAGCACTGGTTTGGTAATAGAGTTGTGGATATGTGGAATAGGCTACCGAGTGCTATAGTAGGATCGGGAACGCTAGGGAGCTTCAAGACGAAGTTGGATAGGCACATGGAAGTGCTGGGATGGGTGTGAAAGGGATCTGCCCTGTATGGGCCAGTCGGCCTCCTGCAGTATCCCACTTTCTTATGTTCTTATGTTCTTATGTTCTTATGCTGCCACTACTGGCTATACCACTCATGCCACCACCACAGACTTTACCACTCCTGTCACCACCACAGACTATACCTTTCCGATCACCACCACAGACTAAACCACTCCTGCCACCACCACAGACTATACCTTTTCTGTCACCAACACAGACTATACCACTCCTGCTCCCTCCACTGACTAAACCACTCCTGCCACCACCACAGACTATACCGTTCCTGTCACCACCACAGACTATACCGTTCCTGTCACCACGACAGACTATACCGTTCATGTCACCACCACAGACTATACCACTCCTGTTGCCTCCACAGACTATACCGTTCCTGTCACCATCACAGACTATACCATTCCTGTCACCACCACCAACTAAACCACTACTGCTGCCACCACAGACTAAACCACTCCTGCCACCACCACCGACTATACCGTTCCTGTCACCACCACAGACTATACCGTTCCTGTCACCACCACAGACTATACCACTCCTGCTGCCTCCACAGACTATACCGTTCCTGTCACCATCACAGACTATACCATTCCTGTCACCACCACCGACTATACCACTCCTGCCACCACCACCGACTTTACCACTCCTGCCACCACCACAGACTATACCTTTCCTGTCATCACCACAGACCATACCACTCCTGCTGCCACCACAGACTATACCACTCCTGCCACCACCACAGACTATACCGTTCCTGTCATCACCACAGACTATACCGTTCCTGTCACCACCATAGACTATGCCGTTCCTGTAACCACCACACACTATACCACTCCTGCTACAACCAGAGTATACCACTCCTGCCACCACCACAGACTATACCACTCCTGTCACCACCACAGACTATACCGTTCCTGCCACAACCACAGACTAAAGTACTCCTGCCACCACCACAGCCTATACCTATCCTGTCACCACCACAGACTATACCGTTCTTGTCACCACCACAGACTATACCACTCCTGCCACCACCACCGACTATACCGTTCCTGTCACCACCACAGACAATACCACTCCTGCTGCCACCACAGACTATACCACGCCTGTTGCAATCACAGACTATACCACTCCTGCTGCCACCACAGACAATACCGCTCCTGCCACCACCAGACTATACCACTCATGCCACCACCACAGACTATACCACTTCTGTCACCACCACAGACTATACCTTTCCTATCACCACCACAGACTAAACCACTCCTGCCACCACCACAGACTATACCTTTCCTGCGATCACCACAGACTCTACCACTCCTGCCACTACCACCGACAATACCGTTCCTGTCAGCACCGCAGACTATACCGTTACTGTCACCACCAAAAACTAAACCACTGCTGCCACCGCCACAGACGATACCGTTCCTGTCACCACCACAGACTATACCACTCATGCCACCACCACAGACTATACCATTCTTGTCACCACCACAGACTATACCGTTCCTGTCACAACAACAGACTAAACCACAACTGCCACCACCACAGACTATACCGTTCCTGTCACCACCACAGACTTAACCGTTCCTGTCACCACCCACATTATACCACTCCTGCTGCCACCAGAGACTATACCACTCCTGCCACCACCACAGACTCTACCACTCCTGCCACCACCACCGACTATACCGTTCCTGTCACCACCACTGACTATGCCACTCCTGCCACCACCACCGACTATACCGTTCCTGTCACCACCACAGTTTATACCACTACTGACACCACCACAGACTATACCGTTCCTCTCACCACCACAGACTATACCACTCCTGCTGCCACCACAGACTATACCGCTCCTGTCACCACGACAGACTATACCGTTCCTGTCACCACCACAGACTATACCACTCCTGCTGCCACCACAGACTATACCGTTCCTTTCACCACCACAGACTAAACCACTCCTGCCACCGCCACAGACTATACCGTTCCTGTCACCACCACAGACTTTACCGTTCCTGTCACCACCACAGACTATACCATTCCTGTTACCAAGACCGACTATACCAATCCTGCTGCCACCACAGACTATACCACTCATGCAGCCACCACAAACTATACCATTCCTGCTGCCAACAGAGACTCTACCTTTCCTGTCACCACCACAGACTATACCACTCTTGCCACCACCACAGACTATACCGTTCCTGTCACCACCACCGACTATACCGTTCCTGTCACCACCACAGACAATACCACTCCTCATTGACCGACGCCAAGCTGTACGCTTCCGAGGGGCTCTCTCCACCTTTCAGTCACTCACCTGTGGCGTCCCCCAAGGCACCAAGATGGGACCACTCTGCTTCCTTATGCTCATCAATGATGCCCTAAGAGAAACCCCTGCTCGCTGGAAATATGTCTACGACTCCACCATTGAGATCAGCGTCAACAATTCTGCTCCCGACTATACCGCCCCTCAGGATTTATTGAACAGTCTCCAAAACTGGGCCACCAACAACCATGTCACCATCAACCATACCAAGACCATACTTTAGTTATGCACATGAACCTCTCCTCCGACATTGTCCCACCTCCTTCCATTACTTTAGGTCCGAACACACTCCAGGTTGTAGATTCTACGAAGCTCCTCGGCAACACCATAGACAACAAACTAAATTGGAAACCACACGTCAGTGAAGCTGTCAAATCCTCCAGTTTCCGTCTCCACCTCCTCCGCCGACTCAAGTCCCTCGGAGTTCCTGCACCCGAGCTCCACAGTGTTTACACAACATTCATACTTCCCAAGCTCACCTATGCCTCCCCTACATGGTCTTCCTCCCTTAATGCCACACAACGTAAACACCTAGAAAAAGTGCAAAAGAGGACATGCAAGATTATTCTCTCCCCTTCCTACTCCACATATCAAGAAGCGCTCAACACACTGACCCTTTCGACTCTCACTGACCATCACCATGATCTCATCTGCAAAATTTGGCAAGAAGCTTCTACACCATCCTCGACACCGGCTCCTACTACCACCTGAGATCCCTAGCCCGAGAATTGCTGTTCGACACCACAACCGCATCCAGCCCATACGTGCACGAACTGATCGCTATAAGAACAGCCCAGTCCCAACTATTGTAAAAATTATCAATAACTTGTAATAAACCAGTGTATTCACTCCCAGTAAATACTACTTCTTGCACTGTCACTATGTTGAAATGCACGGTAGTTTGAGCTTTTCCCCATCTAGTAATTATATATCTTATTTGTATCACTTATGTTACTTGTATATTATTTGTAATTTGTAACCCATTCCCCAAATATGTAACTGTATATTTTCAGCCTTCTGGCTGCCAAGCTCTTTCAATAAACCGTTAATTATTATTATTATTATTATTACTATAACCGTTCCTGTCACCACCATAGGCTATACCGTTCCTGTCACCACCACAGACTATACCGTTCCTGTCACCACCACCGAATATACCGTTCCCGTCACCACCACCGACTATACTGTTCCTGTCACCACCACAGACTATACCACTGCTGCCACCACCACCGACTATACCGTTCCTGTCACCACCACAGACTATGCCGTTCCTGTCACCACCACAGACGATAGCACTCCTGCCACCACCACAGACTATACCGTTCCTGTCACCACCACCGACTATACCGTTCCTGTCACCACCACCGAATATACCGTTCCTGTCACCACCACAGACTATACCACTCCTGTCCCCACCTTAGACTATACCACTCCTGCCACCACCACCGACTATACCGTTCCTGTCACCACCACAAACTATACCGTTCCTGTCACCACCACCGACTATACCGTTCCTGTCACCACCTCAGACTACATCGTTCCTGTCACCACCACCGACTATTCCGTTCCTGTCACCACCACAGACTATACCACTCATGTCACCACCACAGACTATACCGTTCCTGTCACCACCACAGACTATACCACTACTGCTACCACCACAGACTATACCACTCCTGCCACCACCACAGACTATACCTCTCCTGCCACCACCACAGACTATACCGTTCCTGTCACCACCACCGGCTATACCGTTCCTGCCACCACCACCGACTATACCGTTCCTGTCACCACCACAGACTATACCACTCCTGCCACCACCACAGACTATACCACTCCTGCCACCACCACAGACTATACCACTCCTGCCACCTCCACCAACTATACCGTTCATGTCACCACCACCGACTATACCGTTCCTCTCACCACCACAGACTATACCACTGCTGCCACCACCACCGACTATACCGTTCCTGTCACCACCACAGACTATCCCACTCCTGTCACCACAACCGACTATACCGTTCCTGTAACCACCACAGACTATACCGTTGCTGTCACCACCACAGACTAAACCGCTCCTGCCACCACCACAGGCTATACCGTTCCTGTCACCACCACAGACTATACCGTTCCTGTCACCACCACCGACTATACCGTTCCTGTCACAACCACTAACTATACCGTTCCAGTCACCACCACAGACTACACCACTCCTGTCACCACCACCGACTATACCGTTCCTGTCACCTCCACCGACTACACCGTTCCTGTCACCACCACAAACTATACCGTTCCTGTCACCACCACCGACTATACCGTTCCTGTCACCACCTCAGACTATATCGTTCCTGTCACCACCACCGACTATTCCGTTCCTGTCACCACCACAGACTATACCACTCATGTCACCACCACAGACTATACCGTTCCTGTCACCACCACAGACTATACCGTTCCTGTCACCACCACAGACTATACCACTACTGCTACCACCACAGACTATACCACTCCTGCCACCACCACAGATTATACCTCTCCTGCCACCACCACAGACTATACCGTTCCTGTCACCACCACCGGCTATACCGTTCCTGCCACCACCACCGACTATACCGTTCCTGTCACCACCACAGACTATACCACTCCTGCCACCACCACAGACTATACCACTCCTGTCACCACCACAGACTATACCACTCCTGCCACCTCCACCAACTATACCGTTCATGTCACCACCACCGACTATGCCGTTCCTCTCACCACCACAGACTATACCACTGCTGCCACCACCACCGGCTATACCGTTCCTGTCACCACCACAGACTATCCCACTCCTGTCACCACAACCGACTATACCGTTCCTGTAACCACCACAGACTATACCGTTCCTGTCACCACCACAGACTATACCACTCTTGTCACCACCACCGACTATACCGTTCCTGTCACCACCACCGACTATACCGTTGCTGTCACCACCACAGACTAAACCGCTCCTGCCACCACCACAGGCTATACCGTTCCTGTCACCACCACAGACTATACCGTTCCTGTCACCACCACCGACTATACCGTTCCTGTCACAACCACTAACTATACCGTTCCAGTCACCACCACAGACTACACCACTCCTGTCACCACCACCGACTACACCGTTCCTGTCACCACCACAGACTATACCACTCCTGCCACCACCACAGACTATACCACTCCTGCCATCACCACAGACTAAACCACTCCTTCCACCACCACAGACTATACCAGTGGTTCTCAACCTTGTTTGCCCCATGCACCCCTTTCACCATATGTCAGAATGTCATTCCCCCCTCCTTTCCAAGATTGTCTGCCTCAAAAAGTGCATTCCAAAAAATATGCATATAATACTGAAAATCCTTTATTTTTTCCATATTAGTACATATACAGTTACAATTTTACATGGATTATTTTTATAGTGGAGTTTTACAAATTAAATGCCAATTGAAAATGTTGACGGATTTATATAACTTGAATAAAAGAAAATAGTTTTTTATATTTATAGTGAATTACTTAACAGACCAAACTGAAGCATAATGCAATAAACAAAAAGTTCAATAGAATACCAGGATATTGTAAATTTGTAATTAATTTTATTCAGATGAAGATTACAGTAAATGAGAAACCTGTGATTGTTTTTTCTTTGCCAATTCTGGAATACGCGGAGGAGTGTTTTAATGGGCATAACGCAGGTCATTTTCTACCTCTAATCTACTACGTTGCTTCGTTTTAATTTGCAACTGAGTTGAAAAGCCTGACTCACAAAGATATGTCGACACAAACGGAAGCAATGCACGGATAGCTCTTTCTGCCACTTTTGGGTAGGAATCGCACATCAAGGGCCAAAATTCTGTGATTGATTTCTCATCAAACATATCTCTTGCTCCCGAATCAGTTTCCCCCCCCCCCCCCTAAAAACCTGAATTCCCCCCCTGGGGGGAATTCTCCCCTGGTTGAGAACCCCTGTCTTAGAGGATAAGGATTTTAGAACACTGAGGATGATGTCTCTCACGCCCATCCCTTGACGTGGGGTAGAGTCCTTCGAAGAAACATAAAAACCTTTATCTCAAACTCCTACAGTAATAACACCAGACATATTAACATAATACCAACATAAACCATAAACCAATAAGACATAAACAAATAACAACAGAATATAATACAGACAAAACCCTAATAAAAATGAAAGGGTTCTCTTACCGATGCCCTCAGGCTGAGGGAAGGAAGTCTTGAGACCACTCCATTCACCTTCCCAGAGCTCATCACCTCTCTTCCGTGTTACTTTACTTTTTCTTTTATCCTCTTCACCAAATGATCGACTCGTTAGCCGCTTGGGCGATCGGTCACGTCTCTGTAACACAAAACTTTGACAAGGCACAAGCAAACAACCCCAAACCAAACCATCACCAATTTTCCCATCAACTTGGCCCCTGATTGGCTGAACATTCCCGCCAGGCTCTGGGATGAAGGACGTACAGGGTATAAAAACAGTGCGAGGTGGCAGGTTGACAGCAGGAGTGACACCGATCTATGACAAGCTACAACTGTAAACATGGTTTGTTATTTTAGATATACTTTACGGACACGCAACAGATCCCTCAGTTGGCACCCATTTACAGACCATTATTTTGTATAAAAAAAAAAAAATCCATTTGATTTTTCCTTCTATGTTGTTACGTGAATATTGATTATAATTTGGTTACATACAAAACAAATAAATAATTGTCTCGTTCTACAAAACGTTACAACATAGTTGTGTCTTGCGTAACTTAACCTAGCTAAACTTAATTAAACCTCATGAGTCTTCGAGTGTTGGTACTGGTGGCGTGTGTGGCGGTGGCGTTGACTGACCTCATACCATCACCACCATCATCATCATCATCACCACCACCATCGTCGTCTGACTGTACAGCTTTCTGTCCCAATCCAGACCCGTACCCTGGCGCCTTTGACTATATCTGCTGTGATCGTGAGTATTTTTTTTATTAATACTTGACTTGGAAGTGGGTTATTATGGATAGTATTTCTTTGTTTTAACTATTGTTTTCTACGTAAAACGGACTTCTCTCTCTCTCAAAATAAACCGTTTGGTGGAGACTCGGAGACTTCATAAATAATGGACCCTCTCCTCGTTATAATCTTTCTTCCTCTGTTGTCCATTAAATGGGGGATTCGATGATGCAAAATTTATCCAGGGTCCAATAAAATAGGACTCTTGGGGTAAACGTTATGGCTAATGTGAAGTAATTTTTTCACAGCTCATCCTGGTAGATGCCCACGTATACGCCCACTTTGTCCGTTCTCATTTACTGATATCCCGGTATGTTTAAAGAGTCTTCTGAATATCATGTCTGTCTCATACTTGACTCTACCTGTCCATTACAAAGTGGACATAACTGCTAACATGTTAACGACTGCGCTCTTGATCGTGACTTTTTATTATTCTTACACTCTACTTTACTCGACAATCTCTTTATTATTACAGGCGTGCAGGAAAGATTACGACTGTCCGTTCCACGAGAAATGTTGTGAAGTTGTGATGTTGTAGATACTTGTAATACTGACTGTAAATGAACCGTATCATTACTAATTTAACCAGACCTAGCCTAGTATAACAACCCAATCTAACCTCGCATAGCCTAATGTAACCTAGCCTAGTCTAATTAAATTGATCCTAACTTAGCCTCACTTAATGTATGTATATTAAAGTAATGATATGCTCGAATTAATTATCAAAGAATGGCAATAAAATTAATTACTACCATAAGGCAAAATAAATTAAATATGATAAAAACTAATAATAATGAGTTATATTGGTCCAGTCTGATAAATAATTAATTATAAGGGTCGCATGCTCCTGTCCAAGGCCCCCAGAGCTCTCCCAGCTGTGAATGGGTACCCAACAATACAAGTGGGAGTAAAGGTGGTCAAATAGTGTGCCGTCATGTTGCCTCCCTGTGTGCTGAAGGTTTAGTATTCTGTATCCCCACCGCCTCTAACTAGATACTATTTTTCCTGTATTAAAAATATCTATAATACTAATAAAGATGTTGGCAATGATAATAAATTATTATAATTATTAACGAATATGAAGTCGAAAATGAAGGTCACGTCAAAAACATGGCTCATAATACACACAACACAAACAAACTCCAGAACAGACCCAATACCACCCAAACAAACAAACACCATTAAATCAAACCTTAAACAATCGCCATGCAATCCGACGAACACAAACAAACAAGCGAGACAAAACAGCAAAGGTTCATAAGATATTAGAGGAAGAGAACAAAAATCACCGGGAAAATTTAACAAAGGTGTCTCGTAAGAACCAGTTTATTGGGCCGCCACGCAGAGGTCGAGCCTTTGATTCCTAGGATGAACGTAGAGCATCGTTAGTACCAGAGTTGAACACCAGGAGAGGTCTCGTTCAATCAAGCTAGATTTAGTTTGTGATGTCTGTTTTATGTATGTGTTTTATTGTACCTTAAGTTATTTAAATATATATTATTTCTAGTATATACGCGAATAATAATGACGCTCGCCCTATGGACAGAAATTGTCAGGGTCTGGATTTTTTTGTAGTATATACGAGAATAAGGTCGAAGTTCATCCTGAGAAAATTAAAATTATGGTTTCATTTTTGTAATATGTACGAGATTAATGACGATAATGATCCTGTGGTGTATACGAGGTCGCTAATGACGTTGATCCTGAGAAACGATTAAAAAATAAGGACCTTTTATCTCTACCTTAATGTACTGAGTGCGTTGACGGCGTTGAAGATGTGTTGACGGCGTTTAAGATGTGTTGACGGCGTTTAAGATGTGTTGACGGCGTTGAAGATGTATTGACGGCGTTGAAGATGTGTTGACGGCGTTGAAGATGTATTGACGGCGTTGAAGATGTGTTGACGGCGTTGAAGATGTATTGACGGCGTTGAAGATGTGTTGACGGCGTTGAAGATGTATTGACGGCGTTGTCATTCCACTGGCAGCGTTAGTTATGAATCTCTAGCGTGGATTATGCGATGAGAGAGAGAGAGAGAGAATAATCCAATACATTTCAGAATGGGGAAATAGGCAGAGAAGGAGAAAACAAGAGAGGTATGAAGAAGGGTTGAAGGAGAACGGGGAGTGAGGGCGGGGAGGAGAGAAAGGGGGGTAAGAAGGAATGGGAAAATCCGTAAGTTTAATGGGACTTCCACACGTGGCGCCCCACCCCCCCCCCCCCCCCCTCCCTCACCCGACCACACACACACACACACACACGCGCGTGCGCGGAAACAGCCATTCAGAGAGCTGCGCAGGAGAACCTGACTCATATATAAGGGGATGAGAAGGCCCAGGGAGTCACACTTGGCCTGACAACCTCGTCGTCTACGCTGCTCCTCCAACGTCTCCTGCCATCCATAATGGTCAGTGACAACATGACGTTTGTCATTTGTTTTGTTGTACTTGTGTCCTGTATATTTAGTTTTAATGAATATTTCATGTACTGTGATGATACTTAAGTTAATGTAAGGTGTACCCACAGCTGCGCCTGTTGGTAGTGATGACCGTCGTGACGGTGGCTCTTGGCACTAGCATCCTTCCTCACACTCCCAGCTGTGTCTTCTGGTGCAATTTCCCAGACGGAGTCAACGCTGGTGCCAGTTACTGCTGCATTAATTCAAACCATAGAATTGTCGAAAATACAAGTCCAGGTCAGTGTTAACTAATGGTTTTTATGCATTGGTACATGTTAATATATAACTTGATGAATAACATATATATTTTTTTTAATATACTTATTTAGAGTAGAGATTAATAACTTTTCATTTTCTTTCTTTAGAACCCCATGCAGGTAGATGTGCAAAGCATGTCTTCTGCGCCAGGGGCGACTTTACACCGCCCGCTCCTATCGTAAGTTTACTATTACTTCATTATTTTTTAAACTTTTCTATAATTCACTAATTATATTAAGGTGGGGTAATCGAAGTTTTCTCAATAATAAACCCCAAAAGGCGCCAAGTTTTTGTTGTACAAAAAAGAACCAATTAAACTAAGTTGTCTTGTTGTTTTATATAAAATGTGAAGATTATCACGAATATTTTCTTTCTGTTCAGTAAGTAAAATAGTAATTATTACAATATTCTAATGTATCTTTCTCACACCTGAACAGAGATGTGGTCATGATGACTATTGTCCCTACCACGAAAAATGCTGCTATGACGCCTGTCTGAAGCACCACACCTGCAAGGGTCCAATTTTCTAACTCCTTGCGCAAGATCAGTGTTCCACCCGCTGCCCATCTCGGCGTCACACCTAAAACAATTATTATATAAACAACGCCAGTACGAGCACTCGGCAGCCAGACGTTCCACCCCACCCAGTAATGCAGTTCTCAAGAAAGTTCTTTTGGGGCAGAAGGTCGAGGCAAGACGGAAGGAACACTTTAGTTGTCTCAAAATGGGACTTGTAACGAACGTGATCCACTGGAGTACCACCAAATGTTATACTTGTGTTATATGAACTGTGTATTATTATTGCTGTTATTCTGTATTGGTGTTGTAATTCAAGTTTGTTATATTCGCTGTTCATTAGAGGAGTTTATCTTGCAATAAAGTTGTTGCCTTCAGTTGAAAAGTTTCAATTCCACGAACACATATTATGAGCGGCATTGTATCATGAAATAAATGTTATGGCTGGTAGTTGTAGATCAGCTGATAAGGTAACAACAAAACCTGTCTAGTTTTGCCCAGACATGTGTCCAGGTTTATGTCCAGGCTGGGGAATAATACCTTGCCAGGACACACTACTCCCTAAAACATTTATTAACAGGTGCAGCAACCATAACGCTACAGGTTCCTCCTTCAGTTTTACGACAATGTTGTGGCATTGATAAATTAACTGATCGACTAGTACACCTGGGACGTTTTTACCTGTACGTATTGATCCATTGTCTGTGTCACCAAGCATGATTACATTTACACACTTCTAATCAAAGATAAGAAAGATCTCTGTAATAGTCACTCTATATCTCGATATCTGTATATTTGTAATAGCTTCCGGACACAGTCGGCTGTTTCTCACCTAACATACGTTTATAACACCTCGAGCCTGAACCTGTCATCACATCACCTGTATAGTATTTCCAGAAATAATAACTTGGATCAAGTCCTAAAATCAACCTTAATACATTTGTAACAATTGTAAGGAATAATAACAATACTAAGTTAACGGGAAGTGTCCAATAAAAACAAATGACTATCAGTGTCCTAACCGGGAGGTTAAGCAGTGAAGTAACCAGCTATATATAACTGATCCTCCCTCATGCTAGTGGCCCACATAACTGATCCTCGTGGTGGTGGCCCACATATAATGGTCAGACCATGTCCCAGTACATATGAACATAAGAATTGGGGAAACTGCAGCGGGCCGATTGGCCCATACTGGGCAGTCACATTTACACCCAACCCCTATTGCTCATAATCATATCCACCCAACCTATATTTGAAGCTATCCAGCGTATTCGAGTTAATGATGATATTTGGTAACTTGTTCCACTCGTTCACTACTCTATTTCCAAACCAATGTTTACCTATTTCACGCCTAAATCAAAATTTGTCTAATTTAAAACCATTGTTACGAATTCGCTCCTGGTTGGATAGTTTGAGTCCCCTTGTTCAGCCTTGACTTCCATGTAGGCCTACTGAGGACTGAGTGACCCGTGTAGTGGAATTCTCCCCTACAAACGCTGTTTGTCGCTGCTTAGCCGACCCCACCAATTCCCCAGTGTATGCCTCCTGGACCAGGTCAACCAGCGCCGCCATACACCACGGAGCGGGGGTCAACTGCTAAGCCACGCCTATCCCCGCTATTTAAGACCTGACCTCTTGGTGATCTGCCTCTCGCTCTCTCTCTACCTGCAGCCACAGCCAGCAACACCTCCTCCTCCGCCGCTGCCCGGCGGGCCCTCCCTCCTCCGCCTGCCTGGCGGTCCTCTCTCCCGCTGGCGAGCATGGCGACCCACAAGCTGTCCTTCTCTGAGCGTCCTCACCAACCAGCTCTCTCTACATCACGCTTGTAACCATGCTGCCTTCCCAGCACCAAGCTGCATTGTACATCCAATACAACATGTATATAGAGAGCACATTGTGAGTTTCCTTTCTCCATTCCATCCTGAGTGTGAACCAAACAATCTTGAACCCCACAAATGGTGACTCCCGGAGATTCGCACTCACACAGGATGGAGGAGAAACTGATCACGCTCCCAGTCTTCATGCAACATGGAAGACTGGCTTATCCACACAGAAGCAGCTCTCATCGACTCTACAACTACAGTTTCTACACCACAGGTTAGACACCCTAGAGCAGCTCTGCTACTCTAAGCAGACACCAGCTCCTCTTCCTGCCCCAAGCACCACGTCCTACCGACCCCAGCACACCCGTCCTGCCTCAGACCCCGGCCCAGCAGTAACCCCTGCCGCCCCTGATGCAGCCTCTGTTCCTGAGTGCGGACCCACACACCCCTCTTTTCTCCCTCAGGTAATCCCTGCTTATGTCCTGCACCCTGCTGCTGTCGTGGACCCAGCTGCTGTCACGAGCCCTCATCCGCTGCTGCTGACACAGCCCCTGCTCCTGACCCAGGCACACACACCCCAGCAGGCGCATCTGGCAACTCTGTACCTGCCGTGAGGGAAGCACAACATTCATCGCCTCCACACACACTTATTCTCCCTCTCTACTCCCACAGATATTGTGTATCTAGACAGTTGTCCCCAGCGACCGGCTCATCCACGCCATCGCCGTTGTCTCACATGAGGCACGCACCGCCCGTTCTGCCTCACATGTGCTATGCAACCCTGCAGACAACAAGTCTCCTACACCGCCTGGAGGGAAGGGGGAGTATTGTAGTGGAATTCTCCCCTACAAACGCTGTTTGTCGCTGCCTAGCCGACCCCACCAATTCCCCAGTGTATGCCTCGTGGTCTAGGTCAACCAGCGCCGCCATACACCACGGAGCGGGGGTCAACTGCTAAGCCACGCCTACCCCCGCTATTTAAGACCTGACCTCGTGGTGATCTGCCTCTCGCTCTCTCTCTACCTGCAGCCACAGCCAGCAACACCTCCTCCTCCGCCGCTGCCCGGCGGGCCCTCCCTCCTCCGCCTGCCTGGCGGTCCTCTCTCCCGCTGGCGAGCATGGCGACCCACAAGCTGTCCTTCTCTGAGCGTCCTCACCAACCAGCTCTCTCTACATCACGCTTGTAACCATGCTGCCTTCCCAGCACCAAGCTGCATTGTACATCCAATACAACATGTATATAGAGAGCACATTGTGAGTTTCCTTTCTCCATTCCATCCTGAGTGTGAACCAAACAATCTTGAACCCCACACCCGCCTCATGACGTCATAATCCACCATCTTCCAGGAACGTTCACCTACCTCGTATGCCACAACACTATTCTTTTTTCACACTCTTCCTCCTCCATCGCCTCATGCTCTCTATCGTGGTTTGTCTTGTTCTTGTAGCTAAGGCGGTGTTAAAGCTTTCTTTTAGTCATCCTGTGATATACTGTATATGCTGTATATATATATATATATATATATATATATATATATATATATATATATATATATATATATATATATATATATATATATATATATATTTCATGTAAATCCACAATGAAAACGTGGATAAGATAAATCTTGATAAAATCACACGGGAAAATGGAAACAACGGAGTACCTTAGCTTTCGTCTTTATTCAAGACATCTTCAGAGGCAACTGGATTACATAGACAGAGAGAGGCTTAAATATACAGGGTGACCTTAAAAACATGAGGTCAGGTCAAAATGATGACATTGTGGGGTTCGGGATTGTTTTGTTCACACTCAGGATGGAATGGAGAAAGGAAACTCACAATGTGCTCTCTATATACATGTTGTATTGAATGTACAATGCAGCTTGGTGCTGGGAAGGCAGCGTGGTTACAAGCGTGATGTAGAGAGAGCTGGTTGGTGAGGATGCTCACAGGAGGACAGCTTGTGGGTCGCCATGCTCGCCAGCGGGAGAGAGGACCGCCAGGCAGGCGGAGGAGGTGTTGCTGGCTGGTTGGTGTCGGTAGAAAGAGGCAGGTCACCACGAGGTCAGGTCTTAAATAGCGGGGGTTGGCGTGGCTTAGTAGTTGACCCCCGCTCCGTGGTGTATGGCGGCGCTGGTTGACCTAGGTCACGAGGCATACACTGGGGAATAGGTGGGGTCGGCTAGGCAGCGACAAACAGCGTTTGTAGGGGAGAATTCCACTACAACATCCACTAATCCACACACCAACACCATCACACACGTAGAGGAGCTTAAGAGAAGGGGGTGACGTGTCAGGTCACAAATAAGGGACCCACAAAATAACTATCTTACATCTAGATCAAAGGTTTTCAAAGCATTTTTAACCTTGGGCCACTGACAAATAAATTTATGTAACATATTATCAGTTTTGAACTGACCATCACTAAGCTTCAAACACATCACGGATCTACACACCACCGAAAACAACAAACTAATAAATGTAAAGAAAAATATTAACCCAATGATCAGTATCCTCATGAATAAGTGATATAATTTGGCAACTCTAATATAATATTAATTCTTATGGTTAATTATTCCTACGAGGTTAAAAATAGCTAATTAACAACCAAATAATTGGCACATCTCAAGAATGTAGATAAACTATAAATAATATTCAAAATGTGGTTTAGCATAAATTAGTATAAACCCCAAAATTAACTCATTTAATTAATTTGGAAAGTTAAGGAAAGCTAATTTTCTACCAAGGAATTAGACCAAAGACTCAATTAGACAAACTGGACCACTTATACCACCTTACGGACAAATATATTAACATATATTATAGATATAGTAACAATGTCCGACGTGGAAATAGAAAAAAGTTACATATAAATATTATAGATATAGATGCCAATAATTAAGAATTAAGGAGAAACAAAAGACAGAAACAAACAAAAACAATTAACATCAGCTGGCAAGAGGAAGATTTGGTGCCTGAAGATGCCTCCCAAGCGACAGGTATGCTGCTATTTTGAATCATTACAGCATTATAAACTAAGTTATAGAGTGTATTTATTGCTATTTCTTATGTATGCCAAAGTATTTATCATTAATATAGTCAGAAGGTGAAATTTCAGTGAGAGATGAGGGCCAGGGCTGGGATACCTTTCGTCGGTCTGATTACAGGTAAAATATGTATCCTTGGTACATACGTAGAGGAAAAGCTTTGGACCTGAACAGGCTATTGTACCTGACGTGTTTATGTTATGGCTTTCTATGAACATTGCAAGTGCACACAGTAGCTCGTAGAAATTGAACAAGATTGAACAGGTATCTACCATATTTGAGTACAATATAGAGCTTCATTTTTGTAGTGTTGTATTTTTTCATTTTGTATTTTAATATATTGGTTGACCAATGTTTTTCCAGTGTATTTTGGTGTGTTTTAAGCGAATCTGACCTTAATTTTTGTCGCAAATTGCTCGTTTTTGCCCCCCCCCCCCCCCCCATCCAACAATAATGGGGGAGAGCAATGGAAATCGAGGGCAGAACACGAAAATGAGTCAGCGGTAAATTTATATTAATGCACACACCTCTGTTAGAAAGTCAAAAAAATGTTTTTCTTGTGAATTTTTGTGTGTTTTGATTGATTTTGACCTTGATTTCCGTCGGAAATTGCCTATTTTTCAGTAATTGGGGGTTTTTGGGTGGGGCGTTTTCTGACAAAAGTCATGGCCAAGCCAATACAAGATACACAAAAAAACACTAGAAAACATAAACCGAACCTAACCTGACCTAACCGAACCTAACTATCACTATATGATGGAATCACCTATTTCTTACCTTATTGGTCTTGACGATATTAACACTCGTTCTTACACTTAGGACACTTTACTGAGGTCTGGAGAACACCATGAGATCTAATAAATGCTATAGGTTGTTCGTTTTTTCCCCAAAACACTCAATCAACTCCATATAATTGAAGTGACACCCATCGCGGACTTCCATGGTCGGAAATGAATTTGAATTTCAAAATACGGGAAACCCAAAATCACATTCGAATCTGATAGAGCAAAAAAAACACGAATTAAACCACAATTTATTTTAATTGGTGGCCCCTAAAAAACCTCTTTTGATTGGCCACGTGACATGTACGGGAACGCATGACGATTTATGAAGAAAACACGCTGAATGGGAGGTCGGGTAGGCGATAATGGCAGAAGATTAATGGAAGAAAATAGAGAAAGGTTTGGCATGCTCTATCCCCGTTATTATACGTTTGTGACGGTAATGTAATAGAAGAAAATTATCTTAAAATTAGACATCTTTCGTATATGATAAAAGATTTGGGGTAGGAATGTTGTGTGCACTAATGCAAAAATACCAAGTAATCTAACCTAACCTAACCTAACCTAAATGTTTCAGTAATTTATAGCTTTGGGGTGTGCTATGTCCTTAAGTAAAATAATACCAAATCAGATCTACAGTATTTCAGAGTGGCTCCTCCAGTGATCAAACTTGTCCTTGTCACTGTAGGTAATACTCTGCAACAGGGATGTAGGTTGAACAGCAACTTTCAAAAAAAAAAAAATTCTCTGTAATAAGTTAGTTATCTCATGAGTATCCCAGAATATGATGAGGATTTGCAATTTATATATTATTATAGTTAACACTTACTGATAGTGATCTGTGGATCACCTGAAGAATCTCCACCCCAGCTCCACCCCACTTAAAGATTAATTGACCAACCTAACCATGTTTTGGAAGAAGAGGTTAGGTTAAGTTAGGGTTAGTGATGGTTACTCTTAGGTAAAATAATGTTATTTGATATCTAGGCACACCCAGTTTACACCTTCAGGAAGTGAATGCGGTGGAGTGCAGTACCTGCCATGCTGCCTCTTGTGTACCAAAGGCTTAGTTTACAGTATTGTGTACAGTACAGTTCTGTATCTACACTGTCCCTAGTACAGTACTGTATGGTTCATGATAATTATAACTAAACAAAAAGGACATACAGTATTGATATGTTTCATTGGATATATTGCTAACTCAAGTAAGATGGACACTGGCTAAATAATTGTATTTAATTGTTTATTTTTTAATAATATATACAGAACTGAAGGGAATATTAGTGTGTGAAGCTAATCATTATATTGTCTTTGTTGCAGCTGTACAATATACTGTCTGTCTTATATCAAACACTTCAGGTACTAATAGTTTAAAGAATTACATTTAAATATCTTAACAGCAGGTTCAATTAAAAGGAGATGAGAGTGAGAGAACACTACAGTACATAGTCAGTGGAGAGCTGTCTACCAGTGGTTGCCAGTGATGAAAGTTGTGTCTTCTTTAATTACAGTACAGAGAAAACCTCCATATAATGGACTTCTCTCTCCATACAATACAATAGATGGGGAGGTTAAACATCTAACGGACCCTTGCGTTTACCTCGTGGTATATGTATCGTCTTGATTGATTATCTTGCCGAATTGTGTGTGCAGGGTGAGGTTGATCATATGTAGAAGTCCGCGCGCTTTATGGGCTAATGAAATATATATATATATATATATATATATATATATATATTATATATATATATTATATATATATATATATATATATATATATATATATATATATCCCAAGTATCACATTCAAAATTGTAAGAGAAATAAATGGATCCCTTCTACTCCTTGATACGCTTATCATCAGAAATGGCCATAACTACAAATTTAAGGTGTACAGAAAGCCTACACTGGTAGACAATTTCATACATTTTTTATCGAGTCACCTGAAGTCTAACAAAATGTCAGTTTTTTCTGCTATGTTTGCGTATTTGTGACGCTGAATTTATTGATGAAGAATTGAAACACATTCGTTCCATTGCACAAAAACTTGGGTACCCTTCTGTGTTTGTTGATCATTGTTTTAAAAGGGCTAAAAAATCCTTTCATTCTACTCAAACTAGGCAAATTCCTACACTTAAGAATATTTTGACTCTGCCTTATCACAATGAATTTGTCCCATTAGTTTGGTCTCTTAAATTATTAAATATAAATGTTGTTTTCAAGTATGACTCAACCATTACCAATATGTTAATCAAAAATAGCCCAACTTTGAATGTAAATGGAAGTGTTTATTGTATTCCATGCAGCAAATGTAATGGTAATTATGTAGGACAGACAGGAAAAACATTGCAGCTCAGAATCAAACAACATAAGTACAATATCATAACAGTATCTGAAAACAGTGCCCTATTCGTTCATGTTAGGAATAATAATCATCCCATTGCTTTGGAAAAAAAGCTTAGAAGTGTTCAAATCATCTTGTGTCACAGAAAGACTTCTGGTTGAAGCTAGTTTGATTAAAGAATAAAATCAATAAACCTTAATGATGGTCAGTACAAAACTGATAATATGTTACATAAATTTATTTGTCAGTGGCCCAAGGTTAAAAATGCTTTGAAAACCTTGGATCTAGATGTAGGATAGTTATTTAGTGGGTCCCTTATTTTTTACCTGACCTGCCTAGTCACGTCGCCCCCTTTCTCTTAAGCTCCTCTACGTGTGTGTTGGTGTGGGGATTAGTGGATGACATCATTATGACCTGACCTCATGTGTAATAAGGTCATCCTGTATATTTAAGCCTCTCTCTGTCCATGTAATCCAGTTGCCTCTGAAGATGTCTTGAATAAAGACGAAAGTTAAGGTTCTCCTTTGTTTCCCTTTTTCCCCGTGTGATTTTATCAATATATATATATATATATATATATATATATATATATATATATATATATATATATATATATATATATATATATATATATATATATATATATATATATATATATATACTTCATTTTTAGTCCATTTAACACGCGGACTTTGAACATACAATCAACGACCTCACCAGCAAGGAATCGAACCCTCGACCTACTGGGTGTGACTAGGGAGCGCTTACCGGCTAGGCCACAAGGACACTAAAAGCAGTTCTAGACTCTGTTATATTTCACACAAAGCCTGTTCGTCGAGCTGATGGCGCCGTGAACCTCAATGGGAAACTGCCCGTGCCTCGTATGTGGTGTCAGTAGCATTTTACCGAATCCAGCTGGTATGAAACGCGAGGTACATATATATACTTCATTTTTAGTCCATTTAACACGCGGACTTTGAACATACAATCAACGACCTCACCAGCAAGGAATCGAACCCTCGACCTACTGGGTGTGACTAGGGAGCGCTTACCGGCTAGGCCACAAGGACACTAAAAGCAGTTCTAGACTCTGTTATATTTCACACAAAGCCTGTTCATCGAGCTGATGGCGCCGTGAACCTCATGGGAAACTGCCCGTGCCTCGTATGTGGTGTCAGTAGCATTTTACCGAATCCAGCTGGTATGAAACGCGAGGTACATATATATACTTCATTTTTAGTCCATTTAACACGCGGACTTTGAACATACAATCAACGACCTCACCAGCAAGGAATCGAACCCTCGACCTACTGGGTGTGACTAGGGAGCGCTTACCGGCTAGGCCACAAGGACACTAAAAGCAGTTCTAGACTCTGTTATATTTCACACAAAGCCTGTTCATCGAGCTGATGGCGCTCCCTAGTCACACCCAGTAGGTCGAGGTTCGATTCCTTGCTGGTGAGGTCGTTGATTGTATGTTCAAAGTCCGCGTGTTAAATGGACTAAAAATGAAGTATATATATGTACCTCGCGTTTCATACCAGCTGGATTCGGTAAAATGCTACTGACACCACATACGAGGCACGGGCAGTTTCCCATTGAGGTTCACGGCGCCATCAGCTCGATGAACAGGCTTTGTGTGAAATATAACAGAGTCTAGAACTGCTTTTAGTGTCCTTGTGGCCTAGCCGGTAAGCGCTCCCTAGTCACACCCAGTAGGTCGAGGGTTCGATTCCTTGCTGGTGAGGTCGTTGATTGTATGTTCAAAGTCCGCGTGTTAAATGGACTAAAAATGAAGTATATATATGTACCTCGCGTTTCATACCAGCTGGATTCGGTAAAATGCTACTGACACCACATACGAGGCACGGGCAGTTTCCCATTGAGGTTCACGGCGCCATCAGCTCGATGAACAGGCTTTGTGTGAAATATAACAGAGTCTAGAACTGCTTTTAGTGTCCTTGTGGCCTAGCCGGTAAGCGCTCCCTAGTCACACCCAGTAGGTCGAGGGTTCGATTCCTTGCTGGTGAGGTCGTTGATTGTATGTTCAAAGTCCGCGTGTTAAATGGACTAAAAATGAAGTATATATATGTACCTCGCGTTTCATACCAGCTGGATTCGGTAAAATGCTACTGACACCACATACGAGGCACGGGCAGTTTCCCATTGAGGTTCACGGCGCCATCAGCTCGATGAACAGGCTTTGTGTGAAATATAACAGAGTCTAGAACTGCTTTTAGTGTCCTTGTGGCCTAGCCGGTAAGCGCTCCCTAGTCACACCCAGTAGGTCGAGGGTTCGATTCCTTGCTGGTGAGGTCGTTGATTATATATATATATATATATATACAGGTAGTCGTCGACTTACGACCTATGCGACTTACGTCTGTTCGACTTTACGACCGGCGGTACGACAGTTTTGGCCCCAGCCTCCTGGCGCTGCCGGGAGCTGGAGTTGCACGCATCCCCGCGCTCAATTACAAACACGCTCGCTGGTACAGCATACTTCCCTCCGTTTCTGTTTGCCTTGTGCCTTTCTTTTGTCTTGGAAATTTTTCTTAAACCACCCCCCCCCCCCCCCCCCCCCCCCCAAGATGTCTACCAAGAGGAAACTGTCTTCATCTACTCCTCAACCTGCCACTAAGGGATTATCAGAAGGTTTATCTCTACTGAATAAACTTCTTGCCCATTTTGAAGGAATGGACCCAAACATCGAACGATTTGCAAGGATTGAGCGGATGGCACGCAATTCGTTTCGTCCGTATCAAGAAATTTACGAGGAGAAGAAGAAACGAACAATTCAGACAAAGCTCACCATGTTCATGAAAAAAACAACTCCTCCGGCTACCCCAAAGGCTGCCCCAGCTGACGACATCGACGATCCACAGCCAAGCACCAGCGGCCAATAAGATTTTTTTTTGTGTGTTTGTATGTTTTTCAACTAAAATGTTTTACAGTACAGTAATTGTTTTGCACCTGTATTTTTTTTTTTTGTATGTTGTGTAAATAATAAATCAATTGTACTGTAGTATGCAGTGATTTACTTAAACCTGACGACCGTAACAATAATGAACAAAGAAAATGTTGATAAAATATGACTTAAAGATGATTATATTATCATTACACATTATAATATACGTAAGGTAATTATAACATATGCCAACTTACGACCAGATCAACTTACGACCAGGCGGCCGTAACCAATCTAGGTCGTAAGTCGACGACTACCTGTATATATATATATATATATATATATATATATATATATATATATATATATGTATATATATATATATATATATATATATATATATATATATATGTATATATATATATATATATATATATATATATATATATATATATATATATATATATATATATATATATATATATATATATATATATATATGCTGATAACCACCAGGAAAGAAGAAAACACGAAGTTCCCAAGCGCTTTCGTGTAATTCACATCTTCAGGATTCGAATCCTGGCGGGTTGAGGTGTTGATTGTATGTAGAAGTCCGCGTGCTTTATTGGGCTAATGAAATATATATGGATCCTCGTGTTTCGAAGCCGGATTTGGTAAAACGTTACTCTGACCACCTACATGGTACGGGTGGTCCCCATTAGAGGTTCACGGCGCCATAAGCTCGTTGAACAGGCTTTGTGTGAAATATAACAAAGTCTAGGACTGCTTTTTGTATCCTGGTGGTCCAGCGGTTAGCGTTCCCCGGTCACAGTCATAGGCTTGTGGGCCGTGGGTTCGAATCCTGGCGGGTTGAGGTGTTGATTGTATGTAGAAGTCCGCGTGCTTTATTGGGCTAATGAAATATATATATATATATATATATACAGTAAGTCCCCAAGTTACGTACATAATGGGGACCAAAAGGTTGTACTTAACTCGAAATGTACTTAACTCGAAAATCCCCCAACCCTATAATGTTATCTGGAAAATCCTGTGCTGTTTTCCAATCAGCACTCGCCGCCTCACCAGTCACTCGAACATTATGCAGCTTATTTCGCACCTTGAATCGGTTAAACCACCCATTGCTAGCATTGAATGTCACAGTATCATCAGGGTGATCTTTCTTTAGATCGTTGAAAAGACTTAGGGCTTTCTCCTGAATCATACTGAGACACCACAACAGGGGTCAAAACCTTACCAGGTACCGGCGCGCCACAGGACGGTCTGCACTCACCTCACTCGACGTGAGTTCCGACCGGCAAAAGTAGCCGATGCGTTGTTCCGACCGGCAAAAGTCGCCGATGCGTTAATTTCATGTTTATGCATTTCTGTAGAGATGTTGTATTAAACATACTACAAATTGTACTATTGACTCAAACTTTTAATATCCTTGTGTTTTAACTGAATGTTTTCTCGAAGTCTACTTTTAAATTTACTCCATGGATAAAACGAAAAGATGAACGAAATAACCATCGCTGTGCGCGAGACCTGGAGTAAACAAACGTCCTGTACAGCGCCGTCCTCTCTGGGACCGGCGCGCCAGAGGACGGTAAGCTTTTGAACACTACTCCTCCCACTGGCTTCACCACTCTTACGCTTTACACCAGTCATTGCACACAGAGTAAAGTGTACAAAATAGGGCAGAAATTCACAGGAGAAGTACTGTATGCACAATGACCACACTTGTTGTTTTGGTGCGTCTAGCGTGTCGTCTGCATGGTCAGTGATAGTGGCGGCGCGGTGCGGCTGGCTCGCCCGCCAAATTTAAAAATTGCTCGCCCTTTTAAGACAATATTTTTGCAATTAAAGACTTCAGAAACGATGTACGTATCGGCCGTTTGTACGTAATTCGGATGTACGTAATTCGGGGACGAACTGTATATATATATATATATATATATATATATATATATATATATATATATATATATATATATATATATATATATATATATATATATATTTCATTATTGGGCTAATGAAATATATATGGATCCTCGTGTTTCGAAGCCGGATTTGGTAAAACGTTACTCTGACCACCTAAGTGGTACGGGTGATCCCCATTAGAGGTTCACGGCGCCATAAGCTCGTTGAACAGGCTTTGTGTGAAATATAACAAAGTCTAGGACTGCTTTTAGTATCCTGGTGGTCCAGCGGTTAGCGTTCCCCGGTCATAGTCATAGGCTTGTGGGCCGTGGGTTCGAATCCTGGCGGGCTGAGGTGTTGATTATATATATATATATATATATATATATATATATATATATATATATATATATATATATATATATATATATATATATTAGGGTGGTCCTTATTTTGGGGCAAAAAACAAAATTTGCCATTTTTTTGTCACAGACGCTTGCAAAAGTTTTCATTTGGGGTAGAAACATTGCCTGTAAAATATTTTTTAAATATCTTAATAATTAGAGGTTGCTCAAGTCAAATGAAATTTAACAATATTATGCCTATGCTTAATGTTCATAACACATCATTTCCTAGCCCCCAAGCCTGGGCCCCCCCCCCCCCCCCCACTAAGTCTAAGTGGGTATTAGCTGCTCAAGGCAGGGGTCCCATGAGGACCAGTCTCACTCTTTGTCGCCCAGTAAGGTCTGCTTGAGGGCATTACGGAATGATTTCCTGTGGTCAGCAACTGCCTGCAGTAGATATTGCAGTTGCTGTTCGTCCTTGGTAATGCGGCCTGAGAAATCTTGGACTAAGGCTACTCCTCTTTCTGCATGATCATTGATCACAGACAGGGCTTGTAAACTGGCTTTTGCATTTTGGAAGCCAGGATCATCTTTCCACTGTTCTACTGGGAGGGCCATGAAATCTGTATTCAAGTTGAGCTTTTTGAAAAATGACTTTGTGTTCTTTGTCGTGAAATCATATAGGTTCTTCACTTGGAGTGTGTCTGGATTGATTGTCACCCGTTTGACATGCTTTTCTTCTCCAATAACGATGTTCATAGCTTCCAACATGCGGCCCTTCACTGCTGGGAGAACATCGTCATCAAAGAAGGCCAATGCAACTAACTCTTCTGACAAGTACCAGAGGTGTCTCATCATTTTGTGGAAAATTGCCTTTGATATGGCATCACTGATGGTACTGTAGTCTTGTAGAGCTTTAAGCAACATCAGATCTCCTTTTGGTGCCTTTGCAGCAAGTGGAGCAGTTGTCCAAGCCTTCACATATATTCGGGCAAAGAAAATGCACAAATCTCTTAGTCCTCTGTTCTCCTTTGGAGTAAGCTTAAACTGAGAACGGAATAACCACACTTTGAAGGAATAAATGGTCTTTGCCATCCATCGTGCTCGGTGCATTGCACCAGGAGCAGAAAATCGTACTCCCCGAGAAGGTGGTGTGCCAGGGAAGATGGAGGCCAGCTCTAGCAGCTCTCGATAATCATCTCGAAGCTGTGTCTCCAATAGAGCCTTGTCAATGAAGTTGGTTAGATCGTCCCTAACAGCTCTGACCGATTCTTCTGCCAGATCGTCGGTGGAGGAGTCTTCAAACTTCTTCTTGTCAATTTGTTCCCATTTGGCTTGGAATCTTCGGAACAGCCGTATGTCAGGAGCAGCTGAGTGCCCCATTACAGCTTCAAAAGCAGCTCCAGCTACAAGTTCTAGTACATGGTGGCGGCAGGCAAAATATAGCAAATCACGACCCAGCAACTGCTCAATTTTGACACACGCACCCTTGTGGTGACCAGTATTTGAACTTGTATCAAAACACATGCCATGCACGATATCTGCAATGTGCCATTGCTGCAAAGCCTTCACAACAGCTTTTGCTTGTTCATCACTGGTACCAGAGGAAAGTTTTGGAACAGCAAGAAGTTGGGAGGTGCCATTGCCTGAGACAAGAACTGGGAGTCTGTCAACATGGCCCCCATTTACCTTCCCAGTGAACATTTAAAACTGACTCTGGCTTGAAGTTTGAAAGGATTTCAGCTGCCCTGCTACTGTGATGATGCTGACGTTTCCTCCTGATGCTTGATAGATTCAGAATCAATTCACTGACATCATGGCCTAGACTTCGAGCAGTTTGGGTGCCAATGTGCATGGCCATTCTATCTGAGGACTTGGTCCGAGTCTAATGCTGCAGAAAGTTCTGGAATTAGAGCTTCTTTTCGCCCACGCTTCTTGACAGTATGTGGAGTTTGAAGTGCTGATGGGCCAGGAATTGGGTTGGATTCCTCAGAAGAAGACGTACTACTGCTGTCCAAGACAACGAAGGCCTGGCATTTTTTTGGCTTCTTCCTCTGCACTGTCTGCAGCCAACTTCCTTTTCATTGCTTTCTTGAGTTTTTTCTCGTCGTTTCTCTCTTTTCAGGAATACTTTGTCAAGAGATGACATTGCCCCACAACGCCCTTTTTCTCATTGCGCTATTAAGAAATCCTTATCCTCCTGAACTGTCATCATACTCAAAGCATTCACATGTGCAATGTCAAAGAGATCTTCAAATGTATCAGTGAACTCTTTCTCTTTCTGCTTTTGAGTTTCTGTCTTTCTTGAAGAGTTCTTTTTCAAACTACTCCACTTGTCAAACATTTTGTGCACTTGATTCACACAATCTGGTTTGTGATGTGTGGGAATGTTTGCTTTTGTCCAAAATTGAAGAACTTTGTCTGTGACTTCCCCAGCTGCCACACTGATGTTTTTTTTCTGTATGCGATGCAGGCTTAAAAATACTGTAACCTTTGCCTGTTTGAAGGTAACGTAGCCCCTGTAATGTCATCACATAATGTCTTTATCAAATACACATTTTCTCGTGTTTTTACTCCTGCATTAGCCATTTTGACCTGAGGAATAAAGAAATTAACTATTATTATAAATTAATAATGAGAATACTCTGCAGAACTGTTTCTGATTTCCCCAATCATCAATCACAACCAGCAAAAACTCACCACAATCGTGTCAAATGCGACGCACTAGTGGTGGGCGTAATCGGCTACAAAGTAATCGACTACATCGATTACTTAATTTTTGACAGCTTTGAGCAACCTCTAAATATTAATATATTTAAAATAGCTCTACACACAATGTTTTTGTCCTAAATGGACACTTTTAGCAGTGTCTGTGGTAAAAAATTCCAAAGTTGAAAAATAAGGACCACCCTAATATATATACAGTCTGCGCGGAATGTTAAGTCGCGATAGGGCCGACGAACTAAGTTCTCGCAAAAATAAGATCATATGTTGTGAAGCCTGTCCTGGGATGCGAGATGTCAAAACGCTTGGTTTGTTGGCAAGTGCTGACATTTGGCAACTGAGAATACGTCACGGCTTGTAGTCAGTGCGCCTCTAGCAGCTGTGAGGGGAAGATTATTTTGTGCAGGTTCCCGCGCCATGTGGCCATGTTTTGTCTAGTTTAAGGTGCATTAACCCGACATAGTGGCCATCAGAGATGTCCAGGAGGGTGACTGCAGGAGACGATATTGCAGCAGTGATTGCATTGTACAAAGCAAACCATGTACTGAGAGAAATATCGGCTCAGACTGGTGTGGCATTACGAGTTGTTCAAAATCTTGTCAAACGTTTCCATGACCTTGGAGAGGACGAGTTACCAGCTCCATTACCTAAGTCTGGTAGGCCTAAATTATTGTCTCCACGGACACTTAAGGTTATTTCTCGACAAGTTCGGTCCAATCCCTCACTCACAGCACGTGAAGTGAAAGAGAGAAACCCCCGTCTTTTGAGTCACATCTCGTTACGTTGTGTTCAACAAGCCCTGCACGATGACCTGGGATTTAAGAGCTTTCGTGCCCGCCGTAAACCTCTGTTGACAAAGAGACAGAAGGAAAATAGAGTGAAATTTTGCAAGAAATATGAAGTGTGGGATTTAGAGACATGGAGGAGTGTATTATGGTCAGATGAGGCTACGTTTTCTGTGACTGGGAGTAATGAAGGGAGGGTGTACCCCCCCCCACTCAGACGCGCACCTCCCACAGTACACAGTGAAGACTGTTAAGCACCCTGCCTCGCTTATGGTTTGGGCTTTCTTTATGTATTATGGTGTTGGTGAACTAGTAATCCTCCCTAAGAACCAGATGATGAATCAGTACAACTATCTTGAACTGCTCAGTGATTTCTTACCTGAATCATTTGATAAAGCTAAGGCAAGCCTTTTCATGCAGGACGGTGCCCCATGCCACACTGCTAAAAGTGTCATACAGTGGCTCAAAGACTGTGAGGTACCTTTCTTTAATGACTGGCCGGGCAGTAGCCCAGATCTTACCCCAATAGAAAATTTGTGGTCCATTGTTAAGCGTCGTCTGCGCGACGCTGACACATCATCAATCCCGAAGCTAGAGGCAGCCATCAAGGATACCTGGGCTAATTTGCCACCTGACCTCTTGCAAACCTTGCTGACAGTGTTCCTCGAAGGCTAAAAGACTGTCTGAAGCGCAGAGGAAACACTACAAAGTATTAATTGAAGTGGTAAGTGTTACTTGACTTTATTTACAATATATAACATAATCGTAAATATCAATATTTTTTCAGCACACAATCTAACATTCCGTGCACACTATATATATATTGATAAAATCACACGGGAAAAGGGGAAACAACGGAGCACACAGTTTAGTCTGGATTTACGCTGGTTTGGTTACGCGTTTGGTCATTTACGTGGTGCCTTGCCAGAATTGAAATGCTTTAAAACGCAGTAAATTTGGTCATTTATGCGGAGAGCAGCTGGCGGTCCAGCCACGCCGCGCCATTTTGGATTCAAACCTCCCGCCATGTTTGACCAAAGCGGGGGTAAGCGGCGCGAGTAAGGTTGCGCAGTATGTCACTGTTGCGCTATCGGTGACGTCATGTGACATATCAGACTGTGATTAGGCCACGCATCCTTACCTCCCTCCCCCGCTAGCTGTGATTGGTTCAATGTAATATGACGTGCCCTGCCACCACAGAGAAGCCGTTACCCGCGTTAGTCGCTCTCCTCCCAGTCACTCTGTGTAAACTGTGTTCTATTGTTCCCGCTAATCTCGTAAGAAAAGCTTCCTCCGGGCCCCCCCCCCCCCCCCCCCACCACCACCACAGAAAAACCTTGCATTTCCTTGACCCAGCCGCTTCAAGTCAAAGAAGATGCGACGTGCCCTAAGTTACGAAGTTAAGTACAAGATCGTGCAGGAGTTGGAAAAGGTACGAGGCAAGTTAATCTTGCGCTCCAGCATGGCGTTAACGAGTCTACGACCCGGACGATCAAGAAGGATGCCGCCAAGATAAAAGAACATATGAGCATCACAGAGTCTACAGGTGCTTCAATGGTGAAGGACTGTCAGAACAAGGTGCTGCTCAAGACAGAATTTGCTGGTGAGCTACTTGATTCTTCAGGCAAGACGGAACATGGCGGTGGACACGTGGTGAGTTCAGGACTACGCACGTGAACTGTACGTAGCAGTGGCACGTAAGATGGGAATTGCAGAGCCCAAACCCTTCACTGCTTCCTCTGGGTGGCTGCAAGGGTTTAAGAAGAGGAACAAGATCAACGACATTAACATTGCTGGTGAAGGAGCGAGTGCTGACCGTGTTGCGGCTAGTGATATTCCTCCATTCTTACGTGGCATATGGAGGAAGGACAGTACACCGACGACCAGGTGTTCAACATGGATGAATCCGGTCTGTTTTGGAAAAAGCTATCTCCCAAGACCTTCGTTGTCAAGTCTGCCAGCAAGTGTTGGGGCAGGAAGTTGCAGAAGGAGCGCATCACAGTCCTGTTCACCACCAACGCCTCCGGTACCTGTAAGCTCAAGTTATCGGTGATCCACACAGCCCGCACGCCTACAAGAACATGGACATGACCAAGCTAAATGTCCACTGGCTAACCGCACGTAAGGCGTGGATGTTCACTGCTCTGTCCCTCTCCTGGTTTGACGACTGTTTCGTTCCCGACGTCAAGAAATTCTGCTAGCAACAGAATGTTCCATTCAACATTTTGTTGCTCCTTGACAATGCACCAGGACACTCGCCCCTACTGTTGGATCGTCACCCCCAACGTAAAAGTGGTCTTCCTTCCTCCCAACACTACGTCGTTAATCCAGCCCATGGACCAGAAGTTGATATGCAACGTTAAGGCTGCATTCTCTACAAAGAAGTTTAAGCTCCTGAACGACTGTACCAACACCATGGATGAGTTGCGTAACCTGGGTGACACCGATAGTGATAGCGAGAGCGACGACAAGGAACAAGAGTTGGCGGATCAAGAAGTTCGCGTCAAACAGTTTTGGAAGAAATTCAACGTAAAGAAAGCTGTTGACCTCTTGGTGGAGGCATGGGGGCAGCTGTCTGTGCCAACGATTCGTCACACATGGCGGCATGTGTTGCAAGGTATCCCAGGTGGGAGGCAGAGTCAACCTGTGACTGGTGAGGTTCAGTCTGTTGCAGTGGCAGTGAACCTTGCAAGAGAAGCTGCACAGCGTGTTACAGCTGCAGGCTTCTCCGAGACCACCAACGACGACATTATGGAGGTGATCAGGTATCCTGAGGTGACTGCCGACGAGATGTTAGAAGACGATGACGTCAGTGAAGAGGCAGGTGGTGCGTCATCCCGAGAAGAACACAAGTTAACGTATGGTAATGTTAAGAATGCCATCGAATTTGCAGAGAAACTCAAGCTCGTCCTTTCCAACGACTCTGACGATCACCGCTATGAAGTCTTCAATAACCAGCTGTTGCGACTATGGAGCCGTACATCAAGATGTATCACGACAACATCAACACTAGCCGTCAGCGTAACATCACGGACTTCTTCGCCCGCAACCCACCGCAGCCAGCCCAAGCCAGTGATAGTGACAGAGACGATATGGACTTTGAAGGATTTGTCAGGGAGGCCCTGACAACTGTGGTGGATAGTGATGGTGATTTACCTGAAGGCCAGTAGTCTGCCCTCTGCCTCGGAACCAGCCCCCATCAACATATGCCGACCCATCTCTCCTACTAATGTAAGTGTTAAACCTAACCTAGCCTTGATTTTTCTAACCTAACGCAAGTGTTAAACCTTGATTTTTTTCTAACCTAACCTAACCTACAGTATATTATTCTCTTATTGATATTTCTCTTCTATATTATGTGTGTGTGCATACCATCATAAAGTTAAGATACTATTTTTACTACAACGTACGTATTGTGTCGCAAAAAGTGGAGTTTGGTGGTCGGCCCAGTCTCTATTTCAAATTATCCCATATGTTCTGTTATTACATTTACGCATTTCTCGTTTTACGCAGGCCTCCACGGGGTTCAATTGACCGCGTAAATGCAGACTCAACTGTGTGTGTGTGTGTGTATATATATATATATACTGATAACCACAAGGAAAGAAGAAAACACGAAGTTCCCAAGCGCTTTCGTGTAATTCACATCTTCAGGGGTGAGTACAGTCTGTACTCACCCCTGAAGATGTGAATTACACGAAAGCGCTTGGGAACTTCGTGTTTTCTTCTTTCCTTGTGGTTATCAGCATATACCTAGATCACGTGCACCTACAGTGATTTACTTGCATATATATATATATATATATATACAGTAAGTCCCCAAGTTACGTACATAATGGGGACCAAAAGGTTGTACTTAACTCGAAATGTACGTAATTCGAAAATCCCCCAACCCTATAATGTTATCTGGTGGTAATTAATACAACTTATCAAATGCAAACATATTTTATTTAACATAAATGCGGCATAAGTAGCCGCGCGGTGAACTATGTAAACACACTCGCGGCAACACTCGTGACGCAGTCAGCCGTCTCAGTCGTCACTATCATCCACATCACGCGGCACTGGATCAGGTGTAGATGATGTTGATGGCACTGGATCAGGTGTAGATGATGTTGATGGCACTGGATCAGGTGTAGATGATGTTGATGGCACTGGATCAGGTGTAGATGATGTTGATGGCACTGGATCAGGTGTAGATGATGTTGGCAATACGGCTGCTGGTTTGAAGAATTTGTGGATTGATGTTTGGGTTGTTATCTTCTTTTTTTCTTCATAAATTATGTGATAGCATTTAATAGCCTCTTGGATCGCTGCTGACACCTTGGCAAGTCTTTCTTCATTTGGATCTTGCTGTTCAAAAAGTGCCAACATTTCCTCCCCCTTTGCAAAAGCCTGCGCCATCAGTTTAGTTTGGAAATGCTTTGTAGGCATTTCAACTTGATCTTCTTCAGCTGTTTCTATTTCCCGTCGTTGCTTCTCCAACTCAATCAACTCGTCATTTGTCAAGTCCTTGCCGTGGGCGTCGAAATACTCAGAGAAGTCATTCTCCTTCAGGTCTAACTCCAGTTTCTCACTTATTTTGATTAAGTTGTTGATCACAGCATTCTGCTCCTCCTGAACATTCTCAAACCCACTGAAGTCGTTGACAAACTGTGGACAGATTTTCTTCCACACGCCGTTCATGCAGGATGATGTAACCTCCTGCCAGGATGCACCGATGTTTTTAATTGCCTTGTAGATATTATAGGACTTCCAAAATTCCTTGAGAGTCATCCCATTGTCATCAGTTGCCTTCAGTGCTTGGCGGAAGGTGCGCCTAAGATAATATTTTTTAAATGTTGCAATGACGCCCTGATCCATTGGCTGGATGATAGATGTTGTGTTGGGTGGCATGTACACAACCTTTACCTTTGGGTGGAAGTCATCCAGGAAAGGGGGGTGACCAGGTGCATTGTCAAGCAGCAGGAGGATGTTGAAGGGTATACCATTGTCCCTGCAATATTTTTCCACGTCTGGTATAAGATGGTGGTAGAACCAGTCTTGGAAAAGTGCCTGTGTAACCCATGCTTTAGTGTTACTTTTCCATATGACAGGAAGGGATGCCTTTGCAATGTTTTTGAGTGCTCGTGGGTTTTCAAAACTGTACACAAGCAATGGTTTTAATTTAAAATCACCAGCTGCATTACCACCAAGAAGCAGCGTCAGTCTGTCCTTCGCTACTTTAAACCCAGGCATTGACTTCTCCTCTTTGCTTATGTACGTCCTGTCAGGCATTTTTTTCCAATAAAGCCCAGTTTCATCCACATTGAAGATCTGTTGTGGTGTGTAGCCTCCCTCGTCAATAATTTCCGCGAGTTTCTTTGGAAATTCCTGTGCTGCTTTCCAATCAGCACTCGCCGCCTCACCAGTCACTCGAACATTATGCAGCTTATTTCGCACCTTGAATCGGTTAAACCACCCATGGCTAGCATTGAATGTAACAGTATCATCAGGGTGATCTTTCTTTAGGTCGTTGAAAAGACTTAGGGCTTTCTCCTGAATCATACTGAGAGACAGAGGCTTACGTTTTTGTGTGCAGTCCTCGATCCACATCGCAAGATATTTTTCCATTTCTTCCAGGACCTTCCCTCTTCTTTTAGTTATAATCGTAGATTGCATTGGCACTGCAGATTTCACATGTTCCTTGATCTTTTCTTTGCCCTTATCAATTGTATTAACAGTTGACCGACTCAGGTTAAATTTGCGGGCAACATTGGTCAACTTTTCACCACTTTCAAGCAGTTTTATTATGTCCATTTTTACCTCTAGTGAGATTGCTTGACGTTTCGTAGCACTCCCACTGGCTTCACCACTCTTACGCTTTACACCAGTCATTGCACAAAGAGTAAAGTGTACAAAATAGGGCAGAAATTCACAGGAGAAGTACTGTATGCACAATGACCACACTTGTTGTTTTGGTGCGTCTAGCGTGTCGTCTGCATGGTCAGTGATAGTGGCGGCGCGGTGCGGCTGGCTCGCCCGCCAAATTTAAAAATTGCTCGCCCTTTTAAGACAATATTTTTGCAATTAGAGACTTCAGAAACGATGTACGTATCGGCCGTTTGTACGTAAATCGGATGTACGTAAATCGGGGACGAACTGTATATATATATATATAT